>CAWUFW010008447.1:600000-887214 GCA_963921515.1 Calotriton arnoldi | reverse complement strand
TGTTCTATCACCTCAGTGACGATGATCCGGTTTTCCTGCGGACTGAACCCCGCCTTCCTCTTCCTCTTCTCCTTGCCCTTCCCCGACCCCGAGGTTCCTTGCTGGTCGTCTGTGGGGCTTGTGGGGTTTGCGTTGTCCTCTGCACTTGGTCCGGGTGCATCCATGGTGCTACGCAGTTTATTTATTTATTTTTTCCTGCTTTTATGGTGCATTTTCCCGCATGACGCGTAGGAATAGCAGGCCTGTCGCTGGTTATCGCTGATTTTTTATCGCAATTTGGGGCATCGCAACTTTTTTCGCGTTTGTGTTTTGCATTTTTTCGGCGTCGCGTTAATTTTAACGCGGTCATTTGGCGCGGTATCGTGAGACTATCGCATGGTGCCGCCGGGTTGAGAATTCAACGTTAACACAGTGTTATTTTCCCGCGATAGACTGCGATGTGCAAAGTTGCGTTAAGCTAATTTTGCTAATCCTATGCTTAAAAACTTTGATAGAAAAGCAGACATTTGAGGTGAGCAAATCTAGAGTGTCGCTGGTGTTGAGGGTGCTCTATATAGAAGCTGCCTTCCACCTAAATTGGGAACTACCCAGAGTTCTCTTCTTCTTTTTTGCATAATTTATGCGTCACTCTATGCCTGCAAGGGTATTCTTTTGACTTATACTGGGTGCTCCCTTGTGTCTGGACAAAGCTAAACCTCTCTGAAGAGCTGTAATGACAGCGAAACACGTGTCAGGGGTTGCTTTTATTCATTTCAGGTTGGCTTGGATGGTATTTTGCCAGTCCAAAGCTGTAATACTGTGCCTGGAGTGGTAAATGGCTTTTGTCATTTAACAGCTCGGCATGGATAGCACTGTGCTATTCCTATGCTTAAAGACTTTGCTGTAGAAATGTCAAAAGACTTTGTCCCTTTCTATCTCGGCGTGCATAGTACTGTGCTAATCCTATGCTTAAAAACTTCGATAGAAAAGCAGACTTTTGAGGTGAGCAAATCTAGAGTGTCGCTGGTGTTGAGGGTGCTCTATATAGAAGCTGCCTTCCACCTAAATTGGGAACTACCCAGAGTTCTCTTCTTTTTTTGCATATATATATATATATATATATATATATATATATATTCACTGAAAAAACCATAGGTTTCAGGGGCGTTATAGTTAGTTGGACATTTCACTCGTACAAAACCATAGAAATTCCCCGTTATAGTTAGTTCAGCTAACTATAACTCGCGCACCCGCAATGCACTGCTGATGACGTCACATATTACATCACTCATGACATGGTCAGTGACATCACTCATGACATCACTGATGACATCTCAAATGACATCACTGATGACATCATCCTTGTGATAGTGGCAGACCTCCTCTCACCCTAATATAACCTTTGATACACACACTCAAAAATACAAACTAACATTTTCAAAACAATGGACATACCAATACCAGTTACAACACACCTATTCATTAATTCCAAGACCTACACACACATCCACTAATTCACCAACAGTCCCTATACAGTCACTCATACATATACTCACTCATCATATGTACTCATACACCTATACATCCTGTTACACACTGCCACTCATCCATAGAGTTACTCACACACATAGTCACATATGCAAACAAAGTATCAAACATCCATTTACTTGCATATACAGTTATACACACACTACCACACTTACTTCTACAGAAACTTACACATACTTACTCTCTTAAACAATCACTTATAGAAACACCTACTTATTTGTACAGGAACTCTTCCAATCTCTCACTCTCACATATACTCACTTATATACACCAATACTCACATATACTAGTTTAAAACATATGTAGTTACTCATAAAGACACTATTGAGACAGTCATTCACTCACTAACAGACCCATACACATACTCATCCACCTATACAGTCCTCACACTCACTAACCCATGTATTCACTAAGATACACTTAGTCAGTTATACAATCAATTTTACAAAAAGAATCATCCATTTAACACTTATATACCCATTTATTCTTCCATCGACCTTGAGATATACATATATAAAACATATTTAATTTTCAGAAAAACACACATTCACTGGATGATGTCATCAGTGATGTCATCAGTGATGTCATGAGTGGTGTCACTGACCATGTCATGAGTGATGTAATATGTGACGTCATCAGCAGTGCATTGCGGGCGCGCGAGTTATAGTTAGCTGAACTAACTATAACGGGGGAATTTCTATGGTTTTCTACGAGTGAAATGTCCAACTAACTATAACGCCCCTGAAACCTATGGTTTTTTCAGTGAATTTCTAAGGTTTTTTAAATGCTAATTTCTAACTATAACGTGCCTGAAACCTATGGTTTTTTCAGTGAATATATATATATATTTATTATACTATGTATACATGTGAAAATGTCTCGGTCCCCTGTTTGCCTCGGTGGCACGGAAAAAATGGGTGGAACTGACGTCAGCACGCCGACGAGGTCCTGTTATGGCTCCGATGACGTCATATGGTGTCACGAGCGGAGCCGTGCTCGTTGACGTGGGAGAGCTAGGAAAGAATTTCCGTGGAATGCTGGTGCAGGGGATATTCACCTAAGTGTTCAGGCTAGTCCTTTGGGAGCAACTGTTTTATGTTGCCACTCCAGAAACCGAAACCAGTGATCCGAGGGCAGAGGCCCTGCAGATGGCACACGAGGTGGGGTGCCCAGTCGTGTGCACCGGCGGGGCAGCGAAGTGACAAGCACCACAACCCACAAAAAGGTAACGAGGGCACTGAATAACACAGGATCTTCTCTTTGTATCTGGCAGGAACAACGAAGTTAAAATGCCCTAGTACCAAAATGTAGAATTAGTGCTACAACGGTCTTCAAGAGGACCTGCAATGCCGCTTCTGCCTCCCGTACCCTGGAGGCGGCACATGGGTCACGCGGTACGGTCATACTGCGGTGGGACGCACACTCGTTGACCTCTCATGGCACTGCTCCACACTTCAGGGAGGACGCTTTCCATTAGCTATGTTTTCTGATGACATGTCGTGCCGGCCCCGTCCAACAACAGAACTCCTTTAGATCCAAACAGACTCTTCCACTCTCTCACCGGAAGTGAAACCAGGCCACGCGGACACTTTCACAATACAACAGCCGGGAATGCACTTTTTGGTAAAAAACCACATTCCTTCCTCCTAATTAATCAAATAAACGTCTCACTGAAGAACAGGGGCCAGCTTCGATCGGTAAACAGCCGTTACAACGACTTTTTACTTTGCGATACCATTACAACGCATGCATTACCACGCATGCGTTGTACATCACAAAGTCATTACTACGCATTTTTAGAACGCATGGTCATTTACCACGCATGCCTTTACAACAAATTTTTTTGTAAAGGTATGTATGGTAAATGACCATGCGTTCTAAAAACATGTAGACGATCCATGTCGTTGTAAGGAAACAGAGGCTGTTCTGTTTCCTCACAACGACGTGCACCGCCCTCAGAGATGACGTGAAGCAGGAACCACGAGGAGAGAGGAACCATGAGGAGTGAGAGGTAAGGGGATTGGGCATGGGGTGGGGGTTTCTTTTCTAGGGTTTAGGGTAGTGCAGTGGTGTTTGGGTGGTGTAGGGGGTCGTGCTGGGGGTAGTGTTTTAGGGTTTAGGGTAGTGCAGTGGTGTTTGGGTAGTGTAGGGGGTCGTGCTGGGGGTAGTGTTTTAGGGTTTAGGGTAGTGCAGTAGTGTAGGCGGTCGTGCTGGTGGTAGTGTTTTAGGGTTTAGGGTAGTGCAGTGGTGTATGGGTAGTGTAGGGGGTCGTGCTGGGGTAGTGTTTTAGGGTTTAGGGTAGTGCAGTGGTGTTTGAGTAGTGTAGGGGGTCATGCTGGTGGTAGTGTTTTAGGGTTTAGGGTAGTGCAGTGGTGTTTGTGTAGTGTAGGGGGTCATGCTGGGGGTAGTGTTTTATGGTTTAGGGTAGTGCAGTGGTGTTTGGGTACTGTAGGGTCATGCTGGGGGTAGATTTAGGGTTTAGGGTAGTGCAGTGGTGTTTGGGTAGTGTAGGGAGTCGTGCTGGGGGTAGTGTTTTAGGGTTTAGGGTAGTGCAGTGGTGTTTGTGTAGTGTAGGGGGTTGTGCTGGGGGTAGTGTTTTAGGGTTTATGTTAGTGCAGTGGTGTTTGGGTAGTGTAGGGGGTAGTGCTGGGGTAGTGTTTTAGGGTTTAGGGCAGTGCAGTGGTGTTTGGGTAGTGAAGGGGGTCATGCTGTGGGTAGTATTTTAGGGTTTATGGTAGTGCAGTCGTGTTTGCGTAGTGTAGGGGGTCATGTTTTAGGGTATAGGGTAGTGCAGTGGTGTTTGTGTAGTGTGGGTGGTCATGCTGGGGGTATCTTTAGGGTTTAGTGTAGTGCAGTGGTGTTTGGGTAGTGTAGGGAGTCGTGCTGGTGGTAGTGTTTTAGGGTTTAGGGTAGTGCAGATATGTTTGGGTAGTGTAGGGTGTCGTGCTGGGGGTAGTGTTTTAGCACTAATTTTTCTATCTACAGCACTAACCATAATTTCTATGGCAAAATGAACCCCCTCATTTTGTTCCTTTTTAAATTAAATGTTTTAAGTGTTACCAGTTTATTCAAATCAAGATGGCTTCAGGTGTGCCATACTTTTGTCATAAGTAAGACTGTTAGCGCTCTAGTTGTTCTTTAGAACACTCTGGGAAGCTTCAGTAGAACACAAAGGCATCAACTGACAGGCTGCTCCTGTTGAAATATAACAGGAAGATATGTGAGATCTCACTTAAAACATGTCCTAATTTTTCTTTCTACAGCACTAACCATAATTTCTATGACAAAATGAACCCCCTCATTTTGTTCCTTTTTAAATTAAATGTTTTAAGAGTTACCAGTTTATTCCAATCAAGATGGCTTCAGGTGTGCCATAATTTTGTCATAAGTAAGACTGTTAGCGCTCTAGTTGTTCTTTAGAACACTCTGGGAAGCTGCAGTAGAACACAAAGGCATCAACTGACAGGCTGCTCCTGTTGAAATATAACAGGAAGATATTGGGATCACACTTGAAACATGTCCTAATTTTTCTTTCTACAGCACTAACCATAATTTCTATGACAAAATGAACCCCATCATTTTGTTCCTGTTTAAATTAAATGTTTTAAGTGTTACCAGTTTATTCCAATCAAGATGGCTTCAGGTGTGCCATAATTTTGTCATAAGTAAGGCTGTTAGCGCTCTAGTTGTTCTTTAGAACACTCTGGGAAGCTGCAGTAGAACACAAAGGCATCAACTGACAGGCTGCTCCTGTTGAAATATAACAGGAAGATATTTGAGATCACACTTGAAACATGTCCTAATTTTTCTTTCTACAGCACTAACCATAATTCTATGACAAAATGAACCCCATCATTTTGTTCCTTTTTAAATTAAATGTTTTAAGTGTTACCAGTTTATTCCATCCAAGATGGCTTCAGGTGTGCCATACTTTTGTCATAAGTAAGGCTGTTAGCACTCTAGTTGTTCTTTAGAACACTCTGGGAAGCTGCAGTAGAACACAAAGGAATCAACTGACAGTCTCTGCCCTTGTTGGATGTACATGTTTTACTGAGAATGTCAGACTTCATTCTCACATGACTGAGAAAGATAATGTGAATTTACAGAAAATATGCTCTCATTTTAGCTTCTGGAGCACCTTCCAAAACTGTATGGGACAAGCATGTGAAAATAGTTTTCTCTCAAACATGATTCATGATATCCCAGCAGAAGGTTTTTCACAGGGTAAAATCACCTTAGAACACACCACAATTCCTGAAATTAGTATGGTACCATCAACAAATGAGTTCTAATGTAACTAAAGTCTGTTATCACCCTTTATAGTTCTCCTTTTGTTAACCCTCAAAATCTTCGATTCACTACAATGCATTTCAATGGGGTACTATCATTTATATTGGTCCCAAGATGGCTGCCAGCAATTCCAGGATGAAGTGCTGACAGCCAATCAGATCTCACGATGACATGTGTGGTTAGGCTCCGCCCAGATATATGTGTGTTTTCTTTTCAAATTTCTCAGGAACTACTGAACGGATTTACACCATTTAAGCAAAAGGCACGACCCTGAACCAAGGGCTACCTTTTGGCAAATTTGGTGTAATTCCGTTCAGCAGTTCGGGCTGTAGCTGCGACTAAAGGTTCCTATGGAAAATTGCATGGGGAAAACACGTTTGGGACCCCCTTTTTCTCGGCCCCCGCTTGCCGAATCACCCCGAGACTTTCAGGATAGGAGTGGACCGGAGCGCCCCAACAAGTTGGAAAATTTCGCGAAGATTCGTCAACCAGCGCCAACGTTATTTCAAATAGAATGTTGTGGATTTCCTATGGAAAATAGGTCCTAACTATAACTATCTACTGGCGACCGCCAGTAGATAATATATATATATATATATATATATATATATATATATATATATATATATATATATATATATATATATATATATATATTCACTGAAAAAACCATAGGTTTTAGGGACAGTTATAGTTAGTTGGACATTGCACTCGTACAAAACCCGTGAAATTCCCTGTTATAGTTAGTTCAGCTAACTATAACTCGCGCCCCCGCAATGCACTGCTGATGACGTCACATATTTGTACGAGTGCAATGTCCAACTAACTATAACTGTCCCTAAAACCTATGGTTTTTTCAGTGAATTTCAAAGGTTTTTTAAATGCTAATTTCTAACTATAACGTGTCTGAAACCTATGGTTTTTTCAGTGAATTTCAAAGGTTTTTTAAATGCTAATTTCTAACTATAACGTGCCTGAAACCTATGGTTTTTTCAGTGAATTTCAAAGGTTTTTTAAATGCTAATTTCTAACTATAACGTGCCTGAAACCTATGGTTTTTTCAGTGAATTTCAAAGGTTTTTTAAATGCTAATATCTAACTAAACGTGCCTGAAAACTATGATTTTTTAAGTGAATTTCAAAGGTTTTTTAAATGCTAATTTCTAACTATGCCAACAGAGGTAGGACATGTGAAGAAAGAAGAAAAAACGCACAGAAAGAAGCAAAAGATGTGCAGAAAGAACCAACAGAGGAGCAGAAAGAGGCCTTGTTGCAAAATCATCCTGTGCCCACAACTTTTTCAGACGGGTACTGGTGGTAACTGACTCTGACTAACCAGAGCCAGTGCGCGTTTGCACAGTGGTGAAGGGAGGGGGGCCTGAGGTGACATGTGTGCAAACGCGCCCGTGGCGCGTTTTTAAGTTGTGGGATTAAGTCCCTTGAATCCTGAGGGTCCCTGAGGCTCAACTAGCCCCCCAGGTACCTACAGTTCGGACCACAGAGCTGAGTTGCAGAGAGGCGTTCCGAGGCCACGCACCTTTTTCACCTCTCTGCAACGCACCTCTGTTGTGCTTACTGAAGGTACCTGGTGGGCTAGTTGGCCCCCAGGATTCAAAGGGAATTAACTCCCCAACTTAAAACGCACCACAGGGCGTGTTTGCGCACGTCACCTGAGGCCCCACCCCCTCCCTTCACCACTGTGCAAACGCACCCTGTGGCGCGTTTTAAGTTGGGGGATTAGGTCACCTTGAATCCTGAATCCTGAGAGTCCCTGGGGCCCAACCAGCCCACCAGGTACTTCCAGTAAGCACCACAGGCCTGCGTTGCAACGCCTGTAACAAATTGTGCAGTTGTGTTTAGGTAGTG
Organism: Calotriton arnoldi; assembly: GCA_963921515.1. Taxonomy (NCBI): domain Eukaryota; kingdom Metazoa; phylum Chordata; class Amphibia; order Caudata; family Salamandridae; genus Calotriton; species Calotriton arnoldi. The sequence continues at coordinate 879,532 of CAWUFW010008447.1, read as the reverse complement.
AAGAGGGTCGTGCTGGGGGTAGTGTTTTAGGGTTTAGGGTAGTGCAGTGGTGTTTGTGTAGTGTAGGGGGTCATGCTGGGGGTAGATTTAGGGTTTAGGGTAGTGCAGTGGTGTTTGGGTAGTGTAGGGAGTCGTGCTGGGGGAGTGTTTTAGGGTTTAGGGTAGTACAGTGGTGTTTGGGTAGTGTAGGGGGTCGTGCTGGGGTTAGTGTTTTAGGGTTTTAGGGTTTAGGGTAGTGCAGTGATGTTTGGGTAGTGTAGGGGATACTGCTGGGGGTAGTGGTTTAGGGTTTAGGGTAGTGCAATGGTGTTTGGGTAGTGTAGGGGGTACTGCTGGGGGTAGTGTTTTAGGGTTTAGGGTAGTGCAGTGGTGTTTGGGTAGCGTAGGGGTACTGCTGGGGGTAGTGTTTTAGGGTTTAGGGTAGTGCAGTGGTGTTTGGGTAGCGTAGGGGGTACTGCTGGGGGTAGTGTTTTAGGGTTTAGGGTAGTGCAGTGGTGTTTGGGTAGCGTAGGGGGTACTGCTGGGGGTGGTGTTTCAGAGTTTAGGGCAGTGCAGTGGTGTTCGGGCAGTGTAGGGGGTCGTGAAGGGGGTGGTGTTTCAGGGTTTAGGGCAGTGCAGTGGTGTTCGGGCAGTGTAGGGGGTCGTGCTGGGGCTGGTGTTTCAGGGTTTAGGGCAGTGCAGTGGTGTTCGGGCAGTGTAGGGGGTCTTGCTGGGGCTGGTGTTTCAGAGTCTAGGGCAATGCAGTGGTGTTCGGGCAGTGTAGGGGGTCTTGCTGGGGCTGGTGTTTCAGGGTTTAGGGCAGTGCAGTGGTGTTCGGGCAGTGTAGGGGGTCGTGCTGGGGGTGGTGTTTCAGGGTTTAGGGCAGTGCAGTGGTGTTCGGGCAGTGTAGGGGTCATGCTGGGGGTAGATTTAGGGTTTAGGGTAGTGCAGTGGTGTTTGGGTAGTGTAGGGAGTCGTGCTGGGGGAGTGTTTTAGGGTTTAGGGTAGTACAGTGGTGTTTGGGCAGTGTAGGGGGTCGTGCTGGGGTTAGTGTTTTAGGGTTTTAGGGTTTAGGGTAGTGCAGTGATGTTTGGGTAGTGTAGGGGATACTGCTGGGGGTAGTGGTTTCAGGGTTTAGGGTAGTGCAATGGTGTTTGGGCAGTGTAGGGGGTACTGCTGGGGGTAGTGTTTTAGGGTTTAGGGTAGTGCAGTGGTGTTTGGGCAGCGTAGGGGGTACTGCTGGGGGTAGTGTTTTAGTGTTTAGGGTAGTGCAGTGGTGTTTGGGTAGCGTAGGGGGTACTGCTGGGGGTAGTGTTTCAGGGTTTAGGGTAGTGCAGTGGTGTTTGGGTAGCGTAGGGGGTACTGCTGGGGGTGGTGTTTCAGAGTTTAGGGCAGTGCAGTGGTGTTCGGGCAGTGTAGGGGGTCGTGAAGGGGTGGTGTTTCAGGGTTTAGGGCAGTGCAGTGGTGTTCGGGCAGTGTAGGGGGTCGTGCAGGGGTGGTGTTTCAGGGTTTAGGGCAGTGGTGTTCGGGCAGTGTAGGGGGTCATGCTGGGAGTGGTGATTCAGGGTTTGGGGCAGTGCAGTGGTGTTCGAGCAGTAAAGGGGGTCATGCTGGGGGTGGTGTTTCAGGGTTTAGGGCAGTGCAGTGGTGTTCGGGCAGTGTAGGGGGCGGTGCAGGGGTGGTGTTTCAGGGTTTAGGGCAGTGCAGTGGTGTTCGGGCAGTGTAGGGGGTGGTGCAGGGGGTGGTGTTTCAGGGTTTAGGGCAGTGCAGTGGTGTTCGGGCAGTGTAGGGGGTCGTGCAGGGGGTGGTGTTTCAGGGTTTAGGGTAGTGCAGTGGTGTTCGGGCAGTGTAGGGGGCGGTGCAGGGGGTGGTGTTTCAGGGTTTAGGGCAGTACAGTGGTGTTCGGGCATTGTAGGGGGTGGTGCTGGGGCTGGTGTTTCAGGGTTTAGGGCAGTGCAGTGGTGTTCGGGCAGTGTAGGGGGTCGTGCTGGGGCTGGTGTTTCAGGGTTTAGGGCAGTGCAGTGGTGTTCGGGCAGTGTAGGGGGTCTTGCTGGGGCTGGTGTTTCAGAGTCTAGGGCAATGCAGTGGTGTTCGGGCAGTGTAGGTGGTCTTGCTGGGGCTGGTGTTTCAGGGTTTAGGGCAGTGCAGTGGTGTTCGGGCAGTGTAGGGGGTCGTGCTGGGGGTGGTGTTTCAGGGTTTAGGGCAGTGCAGTGGTGTTCGGGCAGTGTAGGGGGTCATGCTGGGGCTAGTGTTTCAGGGTTTAGGGCAGAGCAATGGTGCTCAGGCAGTGTAGGGGGTTGTGCTGGGGGTGATGTTTCAGGGTTTAGGGCAGTGCAGTGGTGTTAGGGCAGTGTAGGGGGTCGTGGGGTCGTGTTTCAGGGTTTAGGGCAGTGCAGTGGTGTTCCGGCAGTGTAGGGGGTCGTGCAGGGGGTGGTGTTTCAGGGTTTAGGTGCAGTGGTGTTCGGGCAGTGTAGGGGGTCGTGCTGGGGTGGTGTTTCAGGGTTTAGGGCAGTGCAGTGGTGTTCGGGCAGTGTAGGGTGTCGTGCTGAGGGGTGGTGTTTCAGGGTTTAGGGCAGTGCAGTGGTGTTCGGGCAGTGTAGGGGGTCATGCAGGGGTGGTGTTTCAGGGTTTAGGGCAGTGGTGTGTTCGGGCAGTGTAGGGGGTCATGCTGGGGGTGGTGTTTCAGGGTTTGGGGCAGTGCAGTGGTGTTCAGGCAGTGTAGGGGGTCATGCTGGGGGTGGTGTTTCAGGGTTTAGGGCAGTGCAGTGGTGTTCGGGTAGTGTAGGGGGTTGTGCAGGGGTGGTGTTTCAGGGTTTAGGGCAGTGCAGTGGTGTTCGGGCAGTGTAGGGGGTGGTGCAGGGCGTGGTGTTTCAGGGTTTAGGGCAGTGCAGTGGTGTTTGGGCAGTGTAGGGGTCATGCTGGGGCTGGTGTTTCAGGGTTTAGGGCAGTGCAGTGGTGTTCGGGCAGTGTAGGGGGTCTTGCTGGGGCTGGTGTTTCAGAGTCTAGGGCAATGCAGTGGTGTTCGGGCAGTGTAGGTGGTCTTGCTGGGGCTGGTGTTTCAGGGTTTAGGGCAGTGCAGTGGTGTTCGGGCAGTGTAGGGGGTCGTGCTGGGGGTGGTGTTTCAGGGTTTAGGGCAGTGCAGTGGTGTTCGGGCAGTGTAGGGGGTCATGCTGGGGCTAGTGTTTCAGGGTTTAGGGCAGAGCAATGGTGCTCAGGCAGTGTAGGGGGTTGTGCTGGGGGTGATGTTTCAGGGTTTAGGGCAGTGCAGTGGTGTTAGGGCAGTGTAGGGGGTCGTGCTTCAGGGTTTAGGGCAGTGCAGTGGTGTTCCGGCAGTGTAGGGGGTCGTGCAGGGGGTGGTGTTTCAGGGTTTAGTGCAGTGGTGTTTGGGCAGTGTAGGGGGTCGTGCTGGGGTGGTGTTTCAGGGTTTAGGGCAGTGCAGTGGTGTTCGGGCAGTGTAGGGTGACGTGCTGAGGGGTGGTGTTTCAGGGTTTAGGGCAGTGCAGTAGTGTTTGGGCAGTGTAGGGGGTCGTGCAGGGGGTGGTGTTTCAGGGTTTAGGGCAGTGCAGTGGTGTTCGGCCAGTGTAGGTAGTCTTGCTGGGGGTGGTGTTTCAGGGTTTAGGGCAGTGCAGTAGTTTTCGGGCAGTGTAGGCGGTCGTGCTGGGGCTGGTGTTTCAGGGTTTAGGGCAGTGCAGTGGTGTTCGGGCAGTGTACGGGGTTGTGCTGGGGCTGGTGTTTCAGGGTTTAGGGCAGTGCAGTGGTGTGCGGGCAGTGTACGGGGTCGAGCTGGGGCTGGTGTTTCAGGGTTTAGGGCAGTACAGTGGTGTTCGGGCAGTGTAGGGGGTCGTGCTGAGGGTGGTGTTTCAGGGTTTAGGGCAGTGCAGTGGTGTTCGGGCAGTGTAGGGGGTCATGCTGGGGCTGGTGTTTCAGGGTTTAGGGCAGTGCAGTGGTGTTCGGGCAGTGTAGGGGGTCGTGCTGGGGCTGGTGTTTCAGGGTTTTGGGCAGAGCAGTGGTGTTCGGGCAGTGTAGGGGGTCGTGCTGGGGGTGGTGTTTCAGGGTTTAGGGCAGTGCAGTGGTGTTCGGGCAGTGTAGGGGGTCTTGCTGGCGGTGGTGTTTCAGGGTTTAGGGCAGTGCAGTGGTGTTCGGGCAGTGTAGGGGGTCTTGCTGGGGGTGGTGTTTCAGGGTTTAGGGCAGTGGTGTTCGGGCAGTGTAGGGGGTCTTGCTGGGGGTGATGTTTCAGGGTTTAGGGCAGTGCAGTGGTGTTCGGGCAGTGTAGGGGGTCTTGCTGGGGGTAGTGTTTCAGGGTTTAGGGCGGTGCAGTGGTGTTCGGGCAGTGTAGGGGGTCGTGCTGGGGGTGGTGTTTCAGGGTTTAGGGCAGTGCAGTAGTGTTCGGGCAGTGTAGGGGGTCATGCAGGGGGTGGTGTTTCAGGGTTTAGGGCAGTGCAGTGGTGTTCTGGCAGTGTAGGGGTCATGCTGGGGGTGGGGTTTCAGGGTTTAGGGCAGTACAGTGGTGTTCGGGCAGTGTAGGGGGTCGTGCAGGGGGTGGTGTTTCACGGTTTAGGGCAGTGCAGTGGTGTTCGGGCAGTGTAGGGGGTCGTGCTGGGGCTGGTGTTTCAGGGTTTAGGGCAGTGCAGTGGTGTTCGGGCAGTGTAGGGGGTCTTGCTGGGGGTGGTGTTTCAGGGTTTAGGGCAGTGGTGTTCGGGCAGTGTAGGGGTCTTGCTGGGGGTAGTGTTTCAGGGTTTAGGGCAGTGCAGTGGTGTTCGTGCAGTATAGGGGTCGTGCTGGGGATGGTGTTTCTGGGTTTAGGGCAGTGCAGTAGTGTTCGAGCAGTGTAGGGGGTTGTGCAGGGGGTGGTGTTTCAGGGTTTAGTGCAGAGGTGTTCGGGCAGTGTAGGGGGTCGCGCTGGGGGTGGTGTTTCAGGGTTTAGGGCAGTGCAGTGGTGTTCGGGCAGTGTAGGGGGTCATGCACGGGGTGGTGTTTCAGGGTTTAGGGCAGTGCAGTGGTGTTCGGGCAGTGTAGGGTGTTGTGCTGGTGCTGGTGTTTCAGGGTTCAGGGCAGTGCAGTGGTGTTCAGGCAGTGTAGGGGGTCGTGCTGAGGCTGGTGTTTCACGGTTTAGGGCAGTGCAGTGGTGTTCGGGCAGTGTAGGGGGTCGTGCTGGGGCTGGTGTTTCAGGGTTTAGGGCAGTGTAGTGGTGTTCGGGCAGTGTAGGCGGTCGTGCTGGGGCTGGTGTTTCAGGGTTTAGGGCAGTGCAGTGGTGTTCGGGCAGTGTAGGGGGTCATGCTGGGGCTGGTGTTTCAGGGTTTAGGGCAGTGCAGTGGTGCTCGGGCAGTGTAGGGGGTCGTGCTGGGGGTGATGTTTCAGGGTTTAGGGTAGTGCAGTGGTGTTCGGGCAGTGTAGGGGGTCGTGCAGGGGCTGGTGTTTCAAGGTTTAGGGCAGTGCAGTGGTGTTCGGGCAGTGTAGGGGGTCGTGCTGGGGATAGTGTTTCAGGGTTTAGGGCAGTGCAGTGGTGTTCGGGCAGTGTAGGGGTCTTGCTGGGGGTAGTGTTTCAGGGTTTAGGGCAGTGCAGTGGTGTTCGGGCAGTGTAGGGGGTCATGCTGGGGGTGGTGTTTCAGGGTTTAGGGCAGTGCAGTGGTGTTCGGGCAGTGTAGGGAGTCGTGAAGGGGGTGGTGTTTCATGGTTTAGGGCAGTGCAGTGGTGTTCGGGCAGTGTAGGGGGTCGTGCTAGGGGTGGTGTTTCAGGGTTTAGGGCAGTGCAGTGGTGTTCGGGCAGTGTAGGGGGTCATGCAGGGGCTGGTGTTTCAGGGTTTAGGGCAGTGCAGTGCAGTGGTGTTCGGGCAGTGTAGGGGGTCGTGCTGGGGGTAGTGTTTTAGGGTTTAGGGTAGTGCAGTGGTGTTTGTGTAGTATAGGGGGTCATGTTTTAGGGTAGTGCAGTGGTGTTTGGGTAGTGTAGGGGGTCGTGCTGGGGGTAGTGTTTTAGGATTTAGGTTAGTGCAGTGGTGTTTGGGTAGTGTAGGGGGTCGTGCTGGGGGTAGTGTTTCAGGGTTTAGGGCAGTGCAGTGGTGTTCGGGCAGTGTAGGGGGTCATGCTGGGGCTGGTGTTTCAGGGTTTAGGGCAGTGCAGTGGTGTTCGGGCAGTGTAGGGGGTCGTGCTGGGGCTGGTGTTTCAGGGTTTTGGGCAGAGCAGTGGTGTTCGGGCAGTGTAGGGGGTCGTGCTGGGGGTGGTGTTTCAGGGTTTAGGGCAGTGCAGTGGTGTTCGGGCAGTGTAGGGGGTCTTGCTGGGGCTGGTGTTTCAGAGTCTAGGGCAATGCAGTGGTGTTCGGGCAGTGTAGGTGGTCTTGCTGGGGCTGGTGTTTCAGGGTTTAGGGCAGTGCAGTGGTGTTCGGGCAGTGTAGTGGGTCGTGCTGGGGGTGGTGTTTCAGGGTTTAGGGCAGTGCAGTGGTGTTCGGGCAGTGTAGGGGGTCATGCTGGGGCTAGTGTTTCAGGGTTTAGGGCAGAGCAATGGTGCTCAGGCAGTGTAGGGGGTTGTGCTGGGGGTGATGTTTCAGGGTTTAGGGCAGTGCAGTGGTGTTAGGGCAGTGTAGGGGGTCGTGCTTCAGGGTTTAGGGCAGTGCAGTGGTGTTCCGGCAGTGTAGGGGGTCGTGCAGGGGGTGGTGTTTCAGGGTTTAGTGCAGTGGTGTTTGGGCAGTGTAGGGGGTCGTGCTGGGGTGGTGTTTCAGGGTTTAGGGCAGTGCAGTGGTGTTCGGGCAGTGTAGGGTGACGTGCTGAGGGGTGGTGTTTCAGGGTTTAGGGCAGTGCAGTAGTGTTTGGGCAGTGTAGGGGGTCGTGCAGGGGGTGGTGTTTCAGGGTTTAGGGCAGTGCAGTGGTGTTCGGCCAGTGTAGGTAGTCTTGCTGGGGGTGGTGTTTCAGGGTTTAGGGCAGTGCAGTAGTTTTCGGGCAGTGTAGGCGGTCGTGCTGGGGCTGGTGTTTCAGGGTTTAGGGCAGTGCAGTGGTGTTCGGGCAGTGTACGGGGTTGTGCTGGGGCTGGTGTTTTAGGGTTTAGGGCAGTGCAGTGGTGTGCGGGCAGTGTACGGGGTCGAGCTGGGGCTGGTGTTTCAGGGTTTAGGGCAGTACAGTGGTGTTCGGGCAGTGTAGGGGGTCGTGCTGAGGGTGGTGTTTCAGGGTTTAGGGCAGTGCAGTGGTGTTCGGGCAGTGTAGGGGGTCATGCTGGGGCTGGTGTTTCAGGGTTTAGGGCAGTGCAGTGGTGTTCGGGCAGTGTAGGGGGTCGTGCTGGGGCTGGTGTTTCAGGGTTTTGGGCAGAGCAGTGGTGTTCGGGCAGTGTAGGGGGTCGTGCTGGGGGTGGTGTTTCAGGGTTTAGGGCAGTGCAGTGGTGTTCGGGCAGTGTAGGGGGTCTTGCTGGCGGTGGTGTTTCAGGGTTTAGGGCAGTGCAGTGGTGTTCGGGCAGTGTAGGGGGTCTTGCTGGGGGTGGTGTTTCAGGGTTTAGGGCAGTGGTGTTCGGGCAGTGTAGGGGGTCTTGCTGGGGGTGATGTTTCAGGGTTTAGGGCAGTGCAGTGGTGTTCGGGCAGTGTAGGGGGTCTTGCTGGGGGTAGTGTTTCAGGGTTTAGGGCGGTGCAGTGGTGTTCGTGCAGTGTAGGGGGTCGTGCTGGGGGTGGTGTTTCAGGGTTTAGGGCAGTGCAGTAGTGTTCGGGCAGTGTAGGGGGTCATGCAGGGGGTGGTGTTTCAGGGTTTAGGGCAGTGCAGTGGTGTTCTGGCAGTGTAGGGGGTCATGCTGGGGGTGGGGTTTCAGGGTTTAGGGCAGTACAGTGGTGTTCGGGCAGTGTAGGGGGTCGTGCAGGGGTTGGTGTTTCACGGTTTAGGGCAGTGCAGTGGTGTTCGGGCAGTGTAGGGGGTCGTGCTGGGGCTGGTGTTTCAGGGTTTAGGGCAGTGCAGTGGTGTTCGGGCAGTGTAGGGGGTCTTGCTGGGGGTGGTGTTTCAGGGTTTAGGGCAGTGGTGTTCGGGCAGTGTAGGGGTCTTGCTGGGGGTAGTGTTTCAGGGTTTAGGGCAGTGCAGTGGTGTTCGTGCAGTATAGGGGGTCGTGCTGGGGATGGTGTTTCTGGGTTTAGGGCAGTGCAGTAGTGTTCGAGCAGTGTAGGGGGTTGTGCAGGGGTGGTGTTTCAGGGTTTAGTGCAGTGGTGTTCGGGCAGTGTAGGGGGTCACGCTGGGGTGGTGTTTCAGGGTTTAGGGCAGTGCAGTGGTGTTCGGGCAGTGTAGGGGGTCATGCACGGGGTGGTGTTTCAGGGTTTAGGGCAGTGCAGTGGTGTTCGGGCAGTGTAGGGTGTTGTGCTGGGGCTGGTGTTTCAGGGTTCAGGGCAGTGCAGTGGTGTTCAGGCAGTGTAGGGGGTCGTGCTGAGGCTGGTGTTTCACGGTTTAGGGCAGTGCAGTGGTGTTCGGGCAGTGTAGGGGGTCGTGCTGGGGCTGGTGTTTCAGGGTTTAGGGCAGTGTAGTGGTGTTCGGGCAGTGTAGGCGGTCGTGCTGGGGCTGGTGTTTCAGGGTTTAGGGCAGTGCAGTGGTGTTCGGGCAGTGTAGGGGGTCATGCTGGGGCTGGTGTTTCAGGGTTTAGGGCAGTGCAGTGGTGCTCGGGCAGTGTAGGGGTCGTGCTGGGGGTGATGTTTCAGGGTTTAGGGTAGTGCAGTGGTGTTCGGGCAGTGTAGGGGGTCGTGCAGGGGCTGGTGTTTCAAGGTTTAGGGCAGTGCAGTGGTGTTCGGGCAGTGTAGGGGGTCGTGCTGGGGGTAGTGTTTCAGGGTTTAGGGCAGTGCAGTGGTGTTCGGGCAGTGTAGGGGGTCTTGCTGGGGGTAGTGTTTCAGGGTTTAGGGCAGTGCAGTGGTGTTCGGGCAGTGTAGGGGGTCATGCTGGGGGTGGTGTTTCAGGGTTTAGGGCAGTGCAGTGGTGTTCGGGCAGTGTAGGGAGTCGTGAAGGGGGTGGTGTTTCATGGTTTAGGGCAGTGCAGTGGTGTTCGGGCAGTGTAGGGGGTCGTGCTAGGGGTGGTGTTTCAGGGTTTAGGGCAGTGCAGTGGTGTTCGGGCAGTGTAGGGGGTCATGCAGGGGCTGGTGTTTCAGGGTTTAGGGCAGTGCAGTGCAGTGGTGTTCGGGCAGTGTAGGGGGTCGTGCTGGGGGTAGTGTTTTAGGGTTTAGGGTAGTGCAGTGGTGTTTGTGTAGTGTAGGGGGTCATGTTTTAGGGTAGTGCAGTGGTGTTTGGGTAGTGTAGGGGGTCGTGCTGGGGGTAGTGTTTTAGGATTTAGGTTAGTGCAGTGGTGTTTGGGTAGTGTAGGGGGTCGTGCTGGGGGTAGTGTTTTAGGGTTTAGGGTAGTGCAGTGGTGTTTGTGTAGTGTAGGGGTCATGTTTTAGGGTATTGCAGTGGTGTTTGGGTAGTGTAGGGGTTCGTGCTGGTGGTAGTGTTTTAGGATTTAGGTTAGTGCAGTGGTGTTTGGGTAGTGTAGGGGGTCGTGCTGGGGGTAGTGTTTTAGGGTTTAGGATAGTGCAGTGGTGCTTGTGTAGTGCAGGGGGTTGTGCTGGGGGTAGTGTTTTAGGGTTTAAGGTAGTGCAGTGGTGTTTTTGTAGTGTAGGGGGTCATGTTTTAAGATGCAATGCTCCAATACCTGACCAGTCTGCACTACATAAAACTGCAAAAAACTAAAAATAAAAAGTGTTTTGCACACTTTTGTCATTGGGCTATATGTGGGCTACATCTGGGTAATATTTGTGCTACATTTGGGCTCTTTTTCACTGGTGGCCATCTTGGAAGAATTCTTTGTTATGAAGTTTCCTAATTTCTTCATTTACTGCAGTCTCCTCAGTAGGAAATGCTTTCAGTTTTTTACTTTGATTCCATCAAGAAGGCATTCAGATGTCTCACATCTGCCATAAATTCAGAATGTTAGCACTCTAGTTGCTCATTAGATCACTGGAGTAAAGCTACTGCTCACCAGGGAGTTAACTGGTAGTCTGCTGCTGGTATTGAAAGTGATTGTGTCAGTCTGCATGTCAGAATTTTCTAATGAAATAGAAGAGGATTTGAGATCTCACTTAAAACATGCCCTAATTTTTCTTTCTGCAGCACTAACCATAATTTCTATTTAAAAAGAACCCCTCATTTTGTTCCTTTTTAAATTAAATGTTTTAAGTGTTACTGGTTTATTCCAATCAAGATGGCTTCAGGTGTGCCATACGTTTCTCATAAGTAAGGCTGTTAGCGCTCTAGTTGTTCTTTAGAACACTCTGGGAAGCTGCAGTAGAACACAAAGGCATTAACTGGCAGGCTGCTCCTGTTGAAATATAACAGGAAGATATTTGAGATCACACTTGAAATATGTCCTAATTTTTCTTTCTACAGCACTAACCATAATTTCTATGACAAAATGAACCCCATCATTTTGTTCCTTTTTAAATTAAATGTTTTAAGTGTTACCAGTTTATTCCAATCAAGATGGCTTCAGGTGTGCCATACTTTTGTCATAAGTAAGGCTGTTAGCGCTCTAGTTGTTCTTTAGAACACTCTGGGAAGATGCAGTAGAACACAAAGGAATCAACTGACAGTCTCTGCCCTTGTTGGATGTACATGTTTTACTGAGAATGTCAGACTTCATTCTCACATGAGTGAGAAAGATAATGTGAATTTACAGAAAATATGCTCTCATTTTAGCTTCTGGAGCACCTTCCAAACCTCCATGGGACAAGCATGAGAAAATTGTGTTCTCTCAAACATGATTCATGATATCCCAGCAGAAGGTTTTTCACATGGTAAAATCACCTTAGAATACACCACAATTCCTAAAATTAGTATGGTACCATCAACAAATAAATTCTAATGTAACTAAAGCCTGTTATCACCCTTTATAGTTCTCCTTTTGGTGACCCTCAAAATCTTCTATTCACTACAATGCATTTGAATGAGGTACTATCATTTATATTGGTCCCAAGATGGCTGCCAGCAATTCCAGGATGAAGTGCTGACAGCCAATCAGATCTCACGATGACATGTGTGGTTAGGCTCCGCCCAGATATATATGTGACTTTACTTTTGATTTTCTCAGGAACTACTGAACGGATTTATACCATTTAAGCAAAAGGCACGACACTGAACCAAGGGCTACCTCTTTGCCAAATTTGGTGTAATTCCGTTCAGCAGTTCGGGCTGTAGCTGCGACTAAAGGTTCCTATGGAAAAATGAATGGGAAAACGCGTTTTGGGACCCCCTTTTTCTCGGCCCCGCTTGACGTATCACCCGAGACTTTCAGGATAGGAGCGGACCGGAGCGCCCCAACAAGTTGGAAACTTCGCGAAGATTCGTCAACCGGCGCCAACGTTATTTCAAATAGAATGTCGCGGATTTCCTATGGATAATAGGTTTTAACTATAACTATCTACTGGCGACCGCCAGTAGATAATTATCTACTGGCGGTCGCCAGTAGATAGTTATAGTTTGGACCTATTTTCCATAGGAAATCCGCAACATTCTATTGAAAGAACTTTGGCGCCGGTTAACGAATCTTCGCGAAAATTTCAAAACTCGTGGGGCGCTCCGGTCCGCTCCTATCCTGAAAGTCTCAGGGTGATTCGTCAAGTGGAGGCCGAGAAAAAAGGGGGGTCCCAAAACGTGTTTTCCCAATGCAATTTTCCATAGGAACCTTTCATCGCAGCTACAGCCCGAACTGCTGAACGGAATTACACCAAATTTGGCAAAAAGGTAGTCCTTGGTTCAGAGTCGTGCCTTTTGGTTAAATGGTGTAAATCCGTTCAGTAGTTCCTGAGAAATTTGAAAAAGAATACACATATATATCTGGGCGGAGCCTAACCACACATGTCATCGTGAGATCTGATTGGCTGTCAGCACTTCATCCTGGAATTGCTGGCAGCCATCTTGGGACCAATATAAATGATAGTACCCCATTGAAATGCATTGTAGTGAATCGAAGATTTTGAGGGTTACCAAAAGGAGAACTATAAAGGGTGATAACAGACTTTAGTTACATTAGAATTCATTTGTTGATGGTACCATACTAATTTCAGGAATTGTGGTGTGTTCTAAGGTGATTTTACCCTGTGAAAAACCTTCTGCTGGGATATCATGAATCATGTTTGAGAGAAAACTATTTTCACATGCTTATCCCATACAGTTTTGGAAGGTGCTCCAGAAGCTAAAATGAGAGCATATTTTCTGTAAATTCACATTATCTTTCTCAGTCATGTGAGAATGAAGTCTGACATTCTCAGTAAAACATGTACATCCAACAAGGGCAGAGACTCTCAGTTGATTCCTTTGTGTTCTACTGCAGCTTCCCAGAGTGTTCTAAAGAACAACTAGAGTGCTAACAGCCTTACTTATGACAAAAGTATGGCACACCTGAAGCCATCTTGATAGGAATAAACTGGTAACACTTAAAACATTTAATTTAAAAGGAACAAAATGATGGGGTTCATTTTGTTATAGAAATTATGGTTAGTGCTGTAGAAAGAAAAATTAGGACATGTTTCAAGTGTGATCTCAAATATGTTACTGTTATATTTCAACAGGAGCAGCCTGTCAGTTGATGCCTTTGTGTTCTACTGCAGCTTCCCAGAGTGTTCTAAAGAACAACTAGAGCGCTAACAGTCTTACTTATGACAAAATTATGGCACACCTGAAGCCATCTTGATTGGAATAAACTGGTAACTCTTAAAACATTTAATTTAAAAAGGAACAACATGAGGGGGTTCATTTTGTCATAGAAATTATGGTTAGTGCTGTAGAAAGAAAAATTAGGACATGTTTTAAGTGAGATCTCAAATATCTTCCTGTTATATTTCAACAGGAGCAGCCTGTCAGTTGATGCCTTTGTGTTCTACTGCAGCTTCCCAGAGTGTTCTAAAGAACAACTAGAGCGCTAACAGTCTTACTTATGACAAAAGTATGGCACACCTGAAGCCATCTTGATTGGAATAAACTGGTAACACTTAAAACATTTAATTTAAAAAGGAACAACATGAGTGGGTTCATTTTGCCATAGAAATTATGGTTAGTGCTGTAGAAAGAAAAATTAGGACATGTTATAAGTGAGATCTCAAATATCTTCCTGTTATATTTCAACAGGAGCAGCCTGTCAGTTGATGCTTTTGTGTTCTACTGCAGCTTCCCAGAGTGTTCTAAAGAATAACTAGAGTGCTAACAGCCTTACTTATGACAAAAGTATGGCACACCTGAAGCCATCTTGATTGGAATAAACTGGTAACACTTAAAACATTTAATTTAAAAAGGAACAAAATGATGGGGTTTATTTTGTCATAGAAATTATGGTTAGTGCTGTAGAAAGAAAAATTAGGACATGTTTCAAGTGTGATCTCAAATATCTTCCTGTTATATTTCAACAGGAGCAGCCTGTCAGTTGATGCCTTTGTGTTCTACTGCAGCTTCCCAGAGTGTTCTAAAGAACAACTAGAGCGCTAACAGTCTTACTTATGACAAAATTATGGCACACCTGAAGCCATCTTGTTTGGAATAAACTGGTAACACTTAAAACATTTAATTTAAAAAGGAACAAAATGAGGGGGTTCATTTTGCCATAGAAATTATGGTTAGTGCTGCAGAAAGAAAATTTAGTGCATGTTTTAAGTGAGATCTCAAATCCTCTTCTATTTCATTAGAAAATTCTGACATGCAGACTGAAACAATCACTTTCAATACCAGCAGTAGACTTCCAGTTAACTCCCTGGTGAGCAGTAGCTTTACTACAGTGATCTAATGAACAACTAGAGTGCTAACATTCTGAATTTATGGCAAATGTGTGACACATCTGAATGCCTTCTTGATGGAATCAAAGTAAAAAACTGAAAGCATTTCCTACTGAGGAGACTGCAGTAAATGACGAAATTAGGAAACTTCATAACAAATAAGTCTCCCAAGATGGCCACCAGAGAAAAAAGAGTCCAAATGTAGCACAAATATCACCCAGATGTAGCCCACATATAGCCCAATGACAGAAGTGTGCAAAACACTTTTTATTTTTATTTTTTCTGCAGTTTTATATAGTGCAAACTGGTCAGGTATTGGAGCGTTACATCTTACTTGGACCCCTTATTGTGTATTTTGCACGAAGTACATGAGATTGATCTTGCGAAACATTGAACTTTACGGTTCTGTTAACCTGAAGTTGCTCTGAACCGGGCTTTGTAACACCCATTTTTACCTACTGGTTTTAATTAATTCTCACTGTATTGTATTAGGAAAGAGGATTTACTGTTTTTATGTACACTTTTATGATTTATGTTTCTAAATCAGATCAAATAAAGTTTAATGAATTCTATGGCAGGATGGAGGCGAGGATTATGCATATCTTTCCTCACTTTATTTGCATAGCAGTTCAAAGAAAACGTAACACAACAATCATTAAACAAAAGACTACACAACCCATGAACTATTAGGGAGGTAGTCTCCAAGGCAACTATAGTCCAATCATATCACAGTCCATCGTATATAATATCGTGACGTCCCTTCCACTTCCTCTTTCTTCACTGCTCGTCAGTTAAGTGCATTCCTTACATTCTTGGCTTGATCTGACGTTGTTGCTGTTTGTATAGCGGTTTCTTGTGCACGTTATTAGCATTATTGCCTTGGTATTGTTTCATATTCCCTGCGCAGCAGGCTCTTGCCCGAGCACGTTCTCCCCCTCGCAGTTTCTCCCACTGTGTGCTCTGCGCGCGGTGAGATCCTGTCAGGCGCGTCTGGTCCGAGCGAGGCAGCTCCGCCGAGCGCTCCCGCTGGTCTTTACGCGCGTTTGGGAATCCGGTCACTCCTTTAGTGTCCACTTGATTCCCGACCAACCCTCGCCTAATTTTGACACCGCTACGCGGTGATTTCCCCACACGGCCACGTTAGTGACCAGCGCCACCTGGTGGTGGTAATTGGTATTGCGCCTCAGTCTATTCTTATAACAGCTTCGGGGAAAGCCCAGCTGTTGGAGCACCGGTGAGGGGGCTGTCTTAAGGATTTTAAGGGCATTTGTTCTGTGCTCACACCCTCTGCTATCATGTCTTCTCCAGAAGACCATTTTTACTCCTCCTACCAGGAAGTGGAGGAGGAATGGCCCCCAACTTCTCCCTCCAGCAGTGGACCAAGCCCTCTCTCTGGCTATATCTAGGGCGCTGGCTCCTCTTAGGGATCAGGTTGATAAGCTGGCAAAAAGCATCCCTGGGGTGTTCAGTGACCCAGATCTGGTGGTGGCGGGTCCAAGTAGCTCCCAGATGGGGAATAAAAGGGCCGTTAAGCATAACGCGGGGCACTTGGAAGGATTTGATAAACTTACGGAGACCTTCCTCAAGAGTGCGCAAACGCTAAAACATGCACCCTGCCGGGAGGAGGAGGGGCCCGGAGAAAATTGCGACACTGTCACCACTATTGTAGACCCCGACGGCGGGTTTCCCTTAGAGGGAGAGGGTGTATCAGAGGACGATTTCTCCTCCAATGAGGATAAGGACTCGGGCGTCCCTGGCGTCCAGAGTCCCACTCCTCTCAGTCCCCGGTTGGGGACGGGGTCCACTCGGACATGTTCGAGCCTACCCAAATTTACCATCCTAGGTCGGCAGAGTGGACACCTGACGCCAAAGTGGCAGAGTATGTGGTGGGGAAAATCCATCAACCCCTTGAAAGGGAGGTCAGGAATAGGATGAGGGGAGAATGCCCCAGGCCCTCACTGAAGGGGAAGGTGGCACACACGCCTGAAATTGATGAGAAACTATGTACCTTTTTCTCCAAGTATATGAGGGATCCCAAGAAAGGAATTGATAGGTCTTGGACGTGGTAGGGCCCTTGACCCAAATTATTCAATTGACGGAGCGTTCCAAAGAGTCAGGATCCCCTTTGTCCACGGATATTGTGGCTGGTTGGGCGCACTACCCTAAACCCTAAAACACTACCCCCTCCACTACCCAAACACCACTGCACTACCCTAAACCCTAAAACACTACCAACAGCACGACACCCTACACTACCCAAACATAACTGCACTACCCTAAACCCTAAAACACTACCACCAGCACGACTCCCTACACTACCCAAACACCACTGCACTACACTAAACCCTAAATATACCCCCAGCATGACCTCCCACACTACACAAACACCACTGGACTACCCTAAACCCTAAAACACTACCCCCAGCACGACCCCTACACTACCCAAACACCACTGCACTACCCTAAACCCTAAAACACTAACCCCAGCATGACCCCCTACACTACTCAAACACCACTGCACTACCCTATACCCTAAAACACGACCCCCTACACTACACAAACACGACTGCACTACCCTAAACCCTAAAACACTACCCACAGCATGACCCCCTTCACTACACAAACACCACTGCACTGCCCTAAACCCTAAAACACTACCCCAGCACTACCCCCTACACTACCCAAACACCACTGCACTAACATAAACCCTAAAACACTACCCCCAGCACAACCCCCTACACTACACAAACACCACTGCACTACCCTAAACCCTAAAACACTACCCCCAGCATGACTCCCTACACTACCCAAACACCACTGCACTACCCTAAACCCTAAATCTACCCCCAGCACGATCCCCTACACTACCCAAACACCACTGCACTACCCTAAACCATAAAACACTACCCCCAGCATGACCCCCTACACTACACAAACACCACTGCACTACCCTAAACCCTAAAACACTACCACCAGCATGACCCCCTACACTACTCAAACACCACTGCACTACCCTAAACCCTAAAACACTACCCCAGCACGACCCCCTACACTACCCATACACCACTGCACTACCCTAAACCCTAAAACACTACCACCAGCACGACCCCCTACACTACTGCACTACCCTAAACCCTAAAACACTACCCCCAGCACGACCCCCTACACTACCCAAACACCACTGCACTACCCTAAACCCTAAAATACTACCCCCAGCACGACCCCCTACACCACCCAAACACCACTGCACTACCCTAAATCCTAGAAAAGAAACCCCCACCCCATGCCCAATCCCCTTACCTCTCACTCCTCATGGTTCCTCTCTCCTCGTGGTTCCTGCTTCACGTCATCTCTGAGGGGCGGTGCACGTCATTGTGAGGAAACGGAACAGCCTCTGTTTCCTTACAACGACATGGATCGTCTACATGTTTTTTAGAACGCATGGTCATTTACCATACATACCTTTACAACAAAATTCGTTGTAAAGGCATGCGTGGTAAATGACCATGCTTTCAAAAAAAATGCGTAGTAATGACTTCGTGATGTACAACGCATGCGTGGTAATGCATGCGTTGTAATGGTATCGCAAAGTAAAAAAGTCATTGTAACGGCTGTTTAGCGATCAAATCTGGCCCCTGTTCTTCAGTGAGACGTTTATTTGATTAAATTAGGAGGAAGGAATGTGTTTTTTTTACCGAAAAGTGCATTCCCGGCTGTTCTATTGTGAAAGTGTCCGCGTGGCCTGGTTTCACTTCCGGTGAGAGAGTGGAAGAGTCTGTTTGGATCTAAAGGAGTTCTGTTGTTGGACGGGGCCGGCGCGACATGTCATCAGAAAACATAGCTAATGGAAAGCGTCCTCCCTGAAGTGTGGAGCAGTGCCATGAGAGGTCAACGAGTGTGCGTCCCACCGCAGTATGACCGTATCGCGTGACCCATGTGCCGCCTCCAGGGTACGATAGGCAGAAGCGGCATCGCAGGTCCTCTTGAAGACCGTTGTAGCACTAATTCTACATTTTGGTACTAGGGCATTTTAACTTCGTTGTTCCTGCCAGATACAAAGAGAAGATCCTGTGTTATTCAGTGCCCTCGTTACCTTTTTTGTGGGTTGTGGTGCTTGTCACTTCGCTGCCCCGCCGGTGCACACGACTGGGCACCCCACCTCGTGTGCCATCTGCAGGGCCTCTGCCCTCGGATCACTGGTTTCGGTTTCTGGAGTGGCACCATAAACAGTTGCTCCCAAAGGACTAGCCTGAACACTTAGGTGAATATCCCCTGCACCAGCATTCCACGGAAATTCTTTCCTAGCTCTCCCACGTCAACGAGCACGGCTCCGCTCGCGACACCGTATGACGTCAACGGAGCCATAAGAGGACCTCGACGGAGTGCTGACGTCAGTTCCACCCATTTTTTCCGTGCCACCGAGGCAAACAGGGAACCGAGACATTTTCACATGTATACATAGTATAATAAATATATATATATTCACTGAAAAAACCATAGGTTTCAGGCACGTTATAGTTAGAAATTAGCATTTAAAAAACCTTAGAAATTCACTGAAAAAACCATAGGTTTCAGGCACGTTATAGTTAGAAATTAGCATTTAAAAAACCTTAGAAATTCACTGAAAAAACCATAGGTTTCAGGGGCATTATAGTTAGTTGGACATTTCACTCGTACAAAACCATAGAAATTCCCCCGTTATAGTTAGTTCAGCTAACTATAACTCGCGCGCCCGCAATGCACTGCTGATGGCGTCACATATTACATCACTCGTGACATGGTCAGTGACATCACTCATGACATCACTGATGACATCTCAAATGACATCACTGATGACATCACTGATGACATCATCCAGTGAATGTGTATTTTTCTGAAAATTAAATATGTTTTATATATGTATATCTAAAGGTCGATGGAAGAATAAATGGGTATATAAGTGTCTAAACGGATGATTGTTTTTGTAAAATTGATTGTATAACTGACTAAGTGTATCTTAGTGAATACATGGGTTAGTGAGTAATGTTTAAATAGAAAATATCTGTATCAGTCTCTCACTTTGTGTATAAGTGGCTGCATGGGTTGGTGAGTAGCTACATGAGTGTCTATATGGGTTATTAGTTGGTTTTTGAGTATCAGTATGAGTGTCTGAGTGTCTGTATGGTTTGGTGGGGGTATTACTTAGTGCATAGATGCATGAATGAGTGACTCACTGTTTGTATATGTTGAAGACAGCATGTGTGCAGGACTGTATAGGTGGATGAGTATGTGTATGGGTGTGTTAGTGAGTGAATGACTGTCTCAATAGTGTCTTTATGAGTAACTACATATGTTTTAAACTAGTATATGTGAGTATTGGTTTATATAAGTGAGTATATGTGAGAGTGAGAGATTGGAAGAGTTCCTGTACAAATAAGTAGGTGTTTCTTTAAGTGATTGTTTAAGAGAGTAAGTATGTGTAAGTTTCTGTAGAAGTAAGTGTGGTAGTGTGTGTATAACTGTATATGCAAGTAAATGGATGTTTGATACTTTGTTTGCATGTGTGACTATGTGTGTGAGTAACTCTATGGATGAGTGGCGGTGTGTAACAGGATGTATAGGTGTATGAGTACATATGATGAGTGAGTACATGTATGAGTGACTGTATAGGGACTGTTGGTGAATGAGTGGATGTGTGTGTAGATCTTGGAATTACTGAATAGGTGTGTTGTAACTGGTATTGGTATGTCCATTGTTTTGAAAATGTTAGTTTGTATTTTTGAGTGTGTGTATCAAAGGTTATATTAGGGTGAGAGGAGGTCTGCCACTCTATCACAAGGATGATGTCATCAGTGATGTCATCAGTGATGTCATTTGAGATGTCATCAGTGATGTCATGAGTGATGTCACTGACCATGTCATGAGTGATGTAATATGTGACGTCATCAGCAGTGCATTGCGTGGCGCGCGAGTTATAGTTAGCTGAACTAACTATAACGGGGGAATTTCTATGGTTTTGTACGAGTAAAATGTCCAACTAACTATAATGCCCCTGAAACCTATGGTTTTTTCAGTGAATATATATATATATATATATATATATATATATATAAATATATATATATATATATATCAGACCAAGAGTTTGCCTGCAATGAGTGAGCCCACACAGGTAAGTTTCAATCCGCCAACATCTTTAATGAGGGAAAGCACTGAAACCAGCAGAGTGCCTTCGCTGTTTTTGCATAATTTATTCGTCACTCTATGCCTGAAAGGGCTTTGTTTTGACTTATACTGGGTGCTCCCTTGTGTCTGGACAAAGCTATACCTCTCGGAAGAGCTCTAACAAGAGCGAAACACGTGTCAGGGGTTGCTTTTATTCATTTCAGGTTGGCTTGGATGGTATTTTATCAATCCAAAGCTGTAATACTGTGCCTGGAGTGGTAAAAGGCTTTGGCCATTTTACAGCTCGGCAGGGATAGCACTGTGCTAATCCTATGCTTAAAGACTTTGCTGTAAAAATGGCAAAATACTTTGTCCCTTTCTATCTCGGCGTGGGTAGCACTGCGCTAATCCTATGCTTAAAAACTTTGATAGAAAAGCAGACATTTGAGGTGAGCAAATTTAGAGTGTCGCTGGTGTTGAGAGTGCTCTTACTGGAGCTGCTTTCCACCTAAACTTGAGAACTACCCAGAGTTCTCTCCTTCTGTTTTTGCATAATTTATTCGTCACTCTATGCCTGAAAGGGCTTTGTTTTGATATATATATATATATATATATATATATATATATATATATATTCACTGAAAAAACCATAGGTTTTAGGGACAGTTATAGTTAGTTGGACATTACACTCGTACAAAACCCGTGAAATTCCCCCGTTATAGTTAGTTCAGCTAACTATAACTCGCGCCCCCGCAATGCACTGCTGATGACGTCACATATTACATCACTCATGACATGGTCAGTGACATCACTGATGACATCACTGATGACATCTCAAATGACATCACTGATGACATCATCCAGTGACTGTGTGTTTCTGTAAAGTTTAATTTTGTTTTATATATATGCCAAGCTGTATTGAGGAATGAGTGGGTGTATAAGTGTCTGTATGGAGGATTTAGTAGGTACGTGACTGACTGTATAAGTGAGTGATTAAACGTATCTTACTGAATGCATGGGTTAGTGACTAAACTGGGTGAATGTCTGAATCCGTCTGTCTGTTGCTGTGTAAGTGGCTGCATGGGTTTGTGAATAGCTACATGAGTGTCTATATGAGTTATTAATTGGTTGTCTGAGTATCTGTATGGGTGCCTGAGTGTTTGTGTGGGTGGGGTGTGTGCGACTCTGTGCATAGATGTGTGAGTGGGTGATTCACTGGGTGGATGGTTTCAAGAGTGCATCTGTGATAGACTGTATGGGTGGGTAAGTGTGTGTAAGAGTGTGTTAGTGAGTGAATGTATGTCCCAGTGGTACATGTGTGAGTAACTACATATGTGAAAGGCAGTATATATGTGTGTTGGAGTATATAAATGGCTATAAGTGAGAGTGTGTGATTGTGAGAGTGGCTGTATGGATGAGTGTGTGCTTGTATCAGTGATTGTATAAGAGCGTAAAAATGTGCTAGTATTTGTATGAGTAAGTGAGCTGGTGTGTGTATGACTGTATAGGTGAGTAAATGGCAGTGTGAATAATTATTTGCATGACTGACTAGGTGTGTGAGTACCTCTATGGATGAGTGGCGGTGTGTGAGTGTCTATATAGGAGTATGAGTGCATATGATAGTCCTGTACTGAGTGACCATAAGTTTGAGTGACTGTACGGGTGAGTTAGTGGATGTGTGTAGACCTAAGAATCAGTGAGTGGGTATGTAGTTATTGGTGTTGGAGTGTCTATGGTTTTGCGAATGGCAGTCTGTTATTTAGAGTGGGTGTATCAAAGGTTATATTAGGGTGTGAGGAGGTGCATCAGATTATCACGTGGATGATGTCATCAGTGATGTCATCAGTGATGTCATTTGAGATGTCATCAGTGATGTCATCAGTGATGTCACTGACCATGTCATGAGTGATGTAATATGTGACGTCATCAGCAGTGCATTGCGGGGGCGCGAGTTATAGTTAGCTGAACTAACTATAACGGGGGAATTTCACGGGTTTTGTACGAGTGTAATGTCCAACTAACTATAACTGTCCCTAAAACCTATGGTTTTTTCAGTGAATTTCAAAGGTTTTTTAAATGCTAATTTCTAACTATAACGTGTCTGAAACCTATGGTTTTTTCAGTGAATTTCAAAGGTTTTTTAAATGCTAATTCCTAACTATAACATGTCTGAAACCTATGTTTTTTTCAGTGAATTTCAAAGGTTTTGTAAATGACAATTTTTAAATGTATTAATTGTTATATTTATTTTTGGATACTGATTTACTACATTTTTTTAAACTATTTATTTTTACATATTTTATTTTTTAAATTACATTGTAATTACATTATACATTACATTACAAAATATACTTTCTCTGAATGAATTACTTTAGTTTAAATACTTTGCAAATAGGCAATAGACTTTTAAGTACAGTAGTTACAGTTGTTGCAATGGGCAACACAATTTCAAACAGAATGCAACATTGAGCTCAATGTGAATTTCTAGTTAAATGCAATTAGTTACTTTATGGATTACTTTTCTAACCACAGGACTGGATCCTAGATTCAGTCCTGGGACATCTCCTGTAAACAGTTGAGTAAAAGCGTTTTGGTTACAGTAGTGATTTTTAAGGAATATTATTGTATTTTAAAAGTTGACACTTAGAAACTTTTTCACATAGAATCACCAATGTTATCCTATGGGAGGAAATTCACTTAGCAGGTAAGTAGTGTTATCGTTACTTTTTCTTACTCAGTGTTGGATCCTGGATCCAGCACTGGTGCATCTCCTGTAAACAGTTGAAAGAATGCGTTTAAGTCATACAGGCGATTTTTAAGGAATATTTGTAGTTTGTGAAAATCGACACTTTGAAACTTTTCTGCTGAAAACCAGACAATGGATTCCTATGGAAGGAAATATAAGTTACTGGTAAGTACGGTTAGAATTACTTTTCAGGGTCAGTGCTGGGCTAAAAGATGCAGCACTGGGTTCTCTCCTGATAACAGGTGAGTAAATCGGAATTCGTATTTCGGCTGATTTTAGAGGAATATTTGTATGTTTCAAAAATCGACACTTAGAAACTTTTTCAGCAAAAAGCAGGCAATGATATCCTATGGAAGGAAATTCAAGTTACTGGTAAGTACGGTTAAAATTACTTTTCAGGATCAGTACTGGGCTGAAAGATGCAGCACTGAGGTCTCTCCTGATAACAGGTGAGTAAATCGGAATTCGTAGTTCGGCTGATTTTAGAGGAATATTATAAAGTTCCAAAACTGCACACTTAGAAGAATTTCCAAGTGAAACCAGTCAATGTTAGCCTATGGAAGGAAATTCAAGTTAATGGTAAGTACGGTTAGAATTACTTTTCAGGATCAGTACTGGGCTGAAAGATGCAGCACTGAGGTATCTCCTGATAACAGGTGAGTAAATCGGAATTCGTATTTTGGCTGATTTTAGAGGAATATTTGTATGTTTCAAAAATCGACACTTAGAAACTTTTTCAGCAAAAAGCAGGCAATGATATCCTATGGAAGGAAATTCAAGTTACTGGTAAGTACGGTTAAAATTACTTTTCAGGATCAGTACTGGGCTGAAAGATGCAGCACTGAGGTCTCTCCTGATAACAGGTGAGTAAATCGGAATTCGTAGTTCGGCTGATTTTAAAGGAATATTTGCACAATGGTGAAGGAAGGGGGTGGGGCCTGAGGTGACATGTCTGCAAACACACCCAGTTGCGCGTTTTAAGTTGGAGAATTAATTCCTTCTCAATCCCGAGGGTCCCTAGGGGCCAACTAGCCCACCAGATACCTCTAGTATGCCCCAGACAGCTGCGTTGCAGAGAGGTGTTCAGAGGCCACGCCCTTTTTACAACACTCTGCAACGCAGCTCTGTGGCGCTTACTGGAGGTACCTGGTGGGCTAGTTGGCCCCAGGGACCCTCAGGATTGAAGGGGATTTAATTCCCCATCTTAAAACGCGCCACGGGGCCTGTTTGCACACATGTCACCTGAAGCCCCGCCCCTCCCTTCACCACTGTGCAAACGCGCCCCGTGGCGCGTTTTAAGTTGGGGGATTAAGTCCCCTTGAATACTGAGGGTCCCTGGGGGCCAACTAGCTCACCATGTACCTCCAAAAGCGCCACAGAGCTGCGTTGCAGAGAGGTGTAAAAGGGGCGTGGCCTCTGTACACCTCTCTGCAACGCAGCTCCCTGGCGCATACTGGAGGTTCCTGGTGGGCTAGTTGGCCTCAGGGACCCCAGTATTGAAGGGGAATTTGTTCCCCATCTGCAAATGACCCAGGGGGCGCGTTTGCAGAGTGGTAAAGGAAGGGCGGGGCCTGCGGCCCGATCGTTTTTTTTTGTTTCTCCCAAGGGGGCTGTGTAGCCCCCCTTACTTTCTCCTATTTTTGGGCCCTGGGGACCCCATCCCCCAGGTCCTTATCCCTTTTTTTTTTTTTAATTAAACGGGAAGGGGGCCGCGTGGCCCCTCCCATGGCCGAATCCGGCCCCGGGGACCCCATCCCCGGGGCATGGCCACACTTTTAAATACATTTTTAAGGAGGGGGCTGCGTGGCCCCCTCCTCAGGCCTCCTTTTGCCCCGGGGACCCTATCCCCCAGGGCAGGCCTTTATTTATTTTTTTTAATTATTATTTTTGGGGAGGGGGCCGCGTGGCCCCCTCCCGAGGCCACTACTTGCCCCGGGGACCCCATCCCCGGGGCTGGCCCTCTTCGTTGGGGACTGTGGGGGTCCCCAATCCCCCACAGTCCCAGCCGGCTCCCCGCGTTCCTTGGGAGCCGGCATTGCTTTCCACATGGGGAGCAGCTAACATGCTGCTCCCCATGTGGAAAAGCAATTGGGTTTGCATTTTGAAAGAGAGAGCAGGTTTCCTGCTCTCTCTTTCAAAATGCAAACCAAGTTTGCTATGACAGGACGGGAGCTGCGAGGCCCCGGGACACTGCAGGAGCCGGCCCTGGGGGGTGGCGGTCCCCAGGGCCATCACTGGCTCCAGGAGGGGGGCCACGCGGCCCCCCTCCCTCCATTGACAAAGCCCCGGGGAGGTGGTGGTCCCCGGGGCTCTGGGGGTCCGTAATGGACCCCCATATTGACATTTTTACTGCCTCGGGGAGGTGGCGGTCCCGGGGCTGCGGGAGGGCCGAGAGCCCTCCCGCACCATTTATTTTTAAAGCCCGGGGGTGGTGGTTCCCTGGGCTTGGGGGCCTTAGAGACCCCCACATATTATAAATACCCCCCCCATGCCCCCGGGACTTTGCCCACCCGGGGGCCAGTTACCAACAAAGCGCGGAGACCGCGCTCGTTTCTTTTTTTTCGGCGGGATTCGCGCACCCTAAGCGCATCCCGCCGATTTTTGGTGGGAAAAAATGCTTTTTCTGCCCAGGGGTCCTTGTGGGACCCCTGAGCAGACCTAGGGGTCAGGGTGTTTCTACCCTGCCCCTTTGTGCGTTTTACGCACTTGTTTCTTTTTTTCTCAGCGGGATCCGCGCACCCTAAGCGCATCCCGCCGATTTAAAAAAAATGCTTTTTTCTGCCTAGGGGTCCTTGTGGGACCCCTGAGCAGACCTAGGGGTCAGGGTGTTTCTACCCTGCCCCCTTTTGCGCTTTGCGCACTTGTTTCTGTCCCTCGGTTCTACCGAGGGACAAAATGGCTGCCAACACTTCCTGATTTGGAGTGTTGACAGCCACTTGACAGCCAATTAGCATACAGCTCGTGATCGGGAGGGTACGCGGACCCTACGCGCCCATAGATATATATGTGACTTTACTTTTGATTTTCTCAGGAACTACTGAATGGATTTACATCATTTAAGCAAAAGGCACGACACTGAACCAAGGGCTACCTCTTTGCCAAATTTGGTGTAATTCCGTTCAGCAGTTCGGGCTGTAGCTGCGACTAAAGGTTCCTATGGAAAAATGAATGGGGAAAACGCGTTTTGGGACCCCCTTTTTCTCGGCCCCGCTTGACGAATCAACCCGAGACTTTCAGGGTAGGAGCGGAGCGCCCCAACAAGTTGGAAACTTTCGCGAAGATTCGTCAACCGGCGCCAACGTTATTTCAAATAGAATGTCGCGGATTTCCTATGGATAATAGGTCCTAACTATAACTATCTACTGGCGACCGCCAGTAGATAATATATATATATTCACTGAATAAACCATAGGTTTCAGGCACGTTATAGTTAGAAATTAGCATTTAAAAAACCTTAGAAATTCACAGAAAAACCATAGGTTTTAGGGACGTTATAGTTAGTTGGACATTTCACTCGTACAAAATCAGAGAAATTCGATCGTTATAGTTAGTAGAGATAACTATAACTCACGCCCCCGCAATGCACTGCTGATGACGTCACATATTACATCATTCATGACATGGTCAGTGACATCACTGATGGCATCTCAAATTACATCACTGATGACATCACTGTTGACATCATCCAGTGACTGTGTTTCTGTAAAGTTTAAATATGTTTTATATATATATATATGCCAAGGTGTATTGACGAATGAGTGGGTGTATAAGTGTCTGAATGGATGATTTAGTAGGTGCGTGACTGATTGTATAAGTGACTGATTAAGCGTATCTTACTGAATGCATGGGTTAGTGAGTAAACTGTGTAAATGTCTGTATCAGTCTGTCTGTTGGTGTGCACGTGGCTGCATGGCTTGGTGAGTAGTTACATGACTGTCTATATGGGTTATTGATTGGTTGTCTGAGTAGCTGTATGTGTGCCTGAGTGTCTGTGTGAGTAGGTGGGGGGTGGGTGACTCTGTGCATAGATGTGGGAGTGGGTGATTCACTGGGTGTATGGGTTGAAGAGTGCATCTGTGAAGGGCTGTATGGGTGGGTGAGTGTGTGTATGGGTGTGTTGGTGAGTGAATGGATGTCTCAGTGGTATATGTGTGAGTAACTACATATGTGAAAGGCAGTAAATGTGAATGTTGGAGTATATAAATGACTATACGTAAGAGTGAGTGATTGTGAGAGTGGCTGTATGGATGAGTGTGTGCTTGTATCAGTGATTGTATAAGAGAGTAAGTATGTGTTAGTATTTGTATAAATAAGTGAGGTGGTCTGTGTATAACTGTATAGGTGAGTAAATGGGTATGATTGATTCTTTGCATGACTGAGTAGGTGTGTGAGTAAGTCTATGGATGAGTGGCAGTGTGTGAGTGTATATATAGGTGTATGAGTACATATGATAGTGCTGTATTGATGAGTGACTGCATGTATGAGTTACTGTATGGGTGAATGAGTGGATGTGTGTGTAGACCTAGGAATCACTGAGCGGGTATGTACTAACTGCTATTGGTGTGTCTATGGTTTCGAACATGGTAGTCTGTATTTTAGAGTGGGTGTATAAAAGGTTATATTAGGGTGTGAGGAGGTGCATCAGATTATCACTTGGATGATGTCATCAGTGATGTCATCAGTGATGTCATTTGAGATGTCATCAGTGATGTCACTGACCATGTCATGAATGATGTAATATGTGACGTCATCAGCAGTGCATTGCGGGGGCGCGAGTTATAGTTATCTCTACTAACTATAACCGTCGAATTTCTCTGGTTTTGTACTAGTGAAATGTCCAACTAACTATAACGTCCCTAAAACCTATGTTTTTTCAGTGAATTTCTAAGGTTTTTTAAATGCTAATTTCTAACTACAACGTGCCTGAAACCTATGGTTTTTTCAGGGAATTTCAATGGTTTTTTAAATGCTAATTTGTAACTATTACGTCCCTATTAAGTCCCCTTGAATCCTGAGGGTCCCTGGGGGCCAACTTGCCCACCAGGTACCTCCAGTAAGCGCCACAGAGCTGCATTGCACACAGGTGGTCCGAGGCCACGCCCATTTTTACACCACTCTGCAAACGCGGCTTCTGGTGCACTGCTGCTCGGAGGATGAAGTCCACTTGTGTTCTGAGGTCCTCTGGACACAAGAGGACCTCATCACCCCACCTGCAGTGCGCCAGAAGCTGTGTTTGCAGAGTGGTGTAAAAAGGGGCGTGGCCTCAGACCACCTCTCTGCAACGCAGCTCTGTGGCGCTTACTGGAGGTACCTGGTGGGCTAGTTGGCCCCCAGGGACCCTCAGGATTGAAGGGGACTTAATCCCCAAAGTTACAAGGCACCAGGGGGTGCGTTTGCACACTTGCCATATCAGGTCCCACCCCCTCCCTGCACCACTGTGCAAACGCGCCCCTGGCGCGTTGTAACTTGGAAGATTAAGTCCCCTTGAATCCTGAGAGTCCCTGGGGGCCAACTAGCCCACCAGGTACCTCCAGTAAGCGCCACAGAGCTGCATTGCAGAGCGGTGTAAAAAGGGGCGTGGCCTCAGACCACCTCTCTGCAACGCAGCTCTGTGGCGCATACTGGAGGTACCTGGTGGGCTAGTTGGCCCCAGGGACCCCAGTATTCAAGGGGAATTAATTCCCCAACTACAATGCGCCACAGGGTGCGTTTGCAGAGTGCTGCAGGGAGGGGGAGGGGCCTCCGGCGCAATGCTGGCTTTTTTTTTTTTTTTTTTTTCCAGAAGGGGGACTGTGTGGCCCCCCTAATTTTTCCACTTTTGGGGCCCTGGGGACCCCATCCCCCAGGGCCTGACCCCTATTGTTTAATTTTTTTTAAAAAATAAACGGGAAGGGGGCCGCGTGCCCCCCCCTCCCTGAGGCCAATTTCTGCCCGGGGACCCCATCCCCGGGGCATGGCCATATATAAATATTTAAAAAATATATTTTCAAAGGAGGGAGCTGCGCGGCCCACCTCCTGAGGCCTCTGTTAGCCCCGGGGACCCCATCCCCCGGGGCTCTGCCTCGTTTTTTTTAAATTTTATTTTTATTTCATTGGGGAGGGGGCCCACTTCTAGCCCCAGGGACCCCATCCTCCGGGGCCTGGCCACTTCATTGGGGACCATGGGGGGAGCCCCAATTCCCCCACGGTCCCCCTTCCCTATAAATATGTATAAAAAAAGGAGGCCATGCCCCAAGGGATGGGGTCCCCGGGGCCAAAATTGGCCTCGGGAGGGGGTCCGCGCAACCCCTTCCCGTTTATTTATTTTTTAAAAAGGGGTCAGGCCCTGGGGGATGGGGTCCCCAGGGCCTCAAAAATAGTAAAAGAGGGGGGCCACACAGCCCCCCTTCTAAAAAAGTTTTTTTTTTAAAGCCGGCATCACGCCAGAGGCCCCGCCCCCTCCCTGCACCACTCTGCAAACGCGCCCCCTGGCGCATTGTAAGTTGGGAAATTAAGTCCCCATAAATACTGAGGGTCCCTGGGGCCAACTAGCCCACCAGGTACCTCCAGTAAGTGCCACATAGCTGGTTTACAGAGAGGTGGTCCGAGGCCATGCCCCTTTTTACACCACTCTGCAAACGGCTGCATGGGTTGGTGAGTAGCTACATGAGTGTCTATATGGGTTATTGATTGGTTGTCTGAGTATCTGTATGGGTGCCTGAGTGTCTGTGTGGGTGGGTGGGGGGTGTGTGACTCTGTGCATAGATGTGTGAGTAGGTGATTCACTGGGTGTATGGGTTCAAGAGTGCATCTGTGAAGGGCTGTATGGGTGGGTGAGTGTGTGTATGGGTGTGTTGGTGAGTGAATGGATGTCTCAGTGGTACATGTGTGAGTAACTACATATGTGAAAGGCAGTATATGTGAGTGTTGGAGTATATAAATGACTATATGTGAGAGTGAGTAGTTGTGAGAGTGCCTGTATGGATGAGTGTGTGCTTGTATCAGTGATTGTATAAGAGAGTAAGTATGTGTTACTATCTGTATGAATAAGTGAGGTGGTGTGTGTATAACTGTATATGTGAGTAAATGGGAGTGTGATTGATTCTTTGCATGACTGACTAGGTGTGTGAGTAACTCTGTGGGAGAGTGGCAGTGTGTGAGTGTCTGTATAGGTGTATGAGTGCATATGATAGTGCTGTATTGATGAGTGACTGCATGTATGAGTGACTGTATGGGTGAATGAGTGGATGTGTGTGTAGACCTAGGAATCAGTGAGTGGGTATGTAGTAACTGGTATTGGTGTGTCTATGGTTTTGAAAATGGTAGTCTGTATTTTAGAGTGGATGTATCAAAGGTTATATTAGGGTATGAGGAGGTGCATCAGATTATCACATGGATGATGTCATCAGTGATGCCATTTGAGATGTCATCAGTGATGTCATCAGTGATGTCACTGACCATGTCATGAATGATGTAATATGTGACGTCATCAGCAGTGCATTGCGGGGGCGCGAGTCATTGTTAGCTTAACTAACTATAACGTCCAAATTCCTCTGGTTTTGTACGAGTGAAATGTCCAACTAACTATAATGTCCCTGAAACCTGTGGTTTTTTCAGTTAATTTCCAAGGTTTTTTAAATGCAAATTTCTAACTATAACGTCCCTGAAACCTGTGGTTTTTTCAGTGAATATATATATATATATATATATATAAACAAACTTCCCACTCCATCAAAGAATAATAGGCACGTACTCGAGGTAGGTAGGAATAGGGCTCATTTATTATAGTTCAGGTCTCCCTCGACCCCGCATTAGGTGAGATACGCGTTTCGGCTGCACAGCAGCCTTTATCAATCTACTTGGCGCCATCAAAGTTCCAGGTTAAATAACCCTCCCCCCTACTCAAACATGGATAGGCATAGAAGACAGACTGTAATGTTTTGACCAAATACTGGTTGTAGCTATTTGACTGATATAATTCAAACAGAAATCGTCACTGGTGAACCATACTAATTGCATAATAAATGAAATGCGAAATGCAACACAATTATAAGTATGAATAGCAGCATAATGCATCATCCGCATGGTATCACCTACAATTCAAACATAAACCGCCTACTGTTATGTGCTCTGAAAAGATATAACAATATCTCTCCTGCCTGAAATAAGAGCATGTGATGAAGACTGGCCGGGGTAATTTGGGGTTTTAACATTATGGCGCCAACTCTCTGTATAAAAACAAAATGCCCTTTTAGCATTGAATCAAAAAATGATTTAAAATACGCCTGCAATGAATCGAGTCGCGCTGCCTATGTAGTTTTCAATTCTAAATCAAGACATCATATCCTCAGATTTCAAAAGGAATAAAGTTTTGGCAAGTATAACAGAAACAAGCTGGTACATAACTTGCGAGTGCATGTTAAATCACCCACACATGAAAACACCTTCAAATTCATTTGGTTAGTGACATCACCACGGGGCTCTGATTTACACTGAGTGTGTTTGTGTCAGACGAAAATGGCAGCCTCTGGGTAATCGATACTACTCCCAACCGGACTACAAGGCCCACAATCCCCTTGGACGGCCATGCGAATATCACAAGTCCGTTAGTACATGACCTGTGTGAGAGTTCAAATTGTCATGCTCTTTGTATGTAGTGAAGCCAAAAATATGATCCATCTGTCTTTAACATAATTGTAATTTGCGAGCAATGTCTCAATGTCAATATTGAAGCGGCAGCACGAGATATACTTGTGTCATGGGCACAAAACAGGGCCGGAGGAGACCGATGCACAAAAATCAGATATGCCACACCAAACCTCACCGCTTTTGCATCGGCATCCACGGTGCCCAGTCACCAAAGGACGCCTGTATCCTGGGCAAGGCATTTCTAGCTATATATATATATATACTTACCCAAGATGCCTTTAAATCAAGGACGCCACTCCGCAAGCAGGTAAGTTTTCATAACTTTTATTTTGAGAAAGCTGCACATTATGACTGGTTAATCTTCTCCCCAACGCGTTTCGGAGCCTCAAGCTCCTTCCTCATGGGGTGCAGCTCAGCAAATGACGAAGACACCACAACGCCAATGACCAGTCTTTTCATGTGCTCTCCAGTGAGTTGCATGCTGGTAGTTGTGGTATTAATTTCTCCCCGTGGGTGTGGTCCGTTCGCTTTGCCGACAATTTCCTTCCTGATTTTAATGTTCTTTTAACAGCCCTCCAGTGGGCCCCAGGCATGATGCGCAGCTTCCGAAATCCAAGCCTGCTCTGCGCTGTTCCCGGCTGAAAGATAACAACCGAGCAGTCCTGTTACCACATTTCCAACAGGTGGTGCATCCTCCGCGGCTGAGGCCGCCGGGTCCTATATTTACCCAAGATGCCTCTAATTCAAGGACGCCACTACGCAAGCAGGTAAGTTTTCACAACTTTTATTTTGAGAAAGCTGCACATTATGACTGGTTAATCTTCTCCCCAACGCGTTTCGGAGCCAAAAGCTCTTTCCTCATGGGGTGCAGCTCAGCAAATGACGAAGACACCACAACGCCAATGACCAGTCTTTTCATGCGCTCTCCAGTGAGTTGCATGCTGGTAGTTGTGGTATTAATTTCTCCCCGTGGGTGGGGTCCGTTCGCTTTGCCGACAATTTCCTTCCTGATTTTAATGTTCTTTTAACAGCCCTCCAGTGGGCCCCAGGCATGATGCGCAGCTTCCGAAATCCAAGCCTGCTCTGCGCTGTTCCCGGCTGAAAGATAACAACCGAGCAGTCCTGTTACCACATTTCCAACAGGTGGTGCATCCTCCGCGGCTGAGACCGCCGGGTCCTATATTTACCCAAGATGCCTCTAATTCAAGGACGCCACTCCGCAAGCAGGTAAGTTTTCACAACTTTTATTTTGAGAAAGCTGCACATTATGACTGGTTAATCTTCTCCCCAACGCGTTTCGGAGCCACAAGCTCCTTCCTCATGGTGTGCAGCTCAGCAAATGACGAAGACACCACAACGCCAATGACCAGTCTTTTCATGCGCTCTCCAGTGAGTTGCATGCTGGTAGTTGTGGTATTAATTTCTCCCCGTGGGTGGGGTCTGTTCGCTTTGCCGACAATTTCCTTCCTGATTTTAATGTTCTTTTAACAGCCCTCCAGTGGGCCCCAGGCATGATGCGCAGCTTCCGAAATCCAAGCCTGCTCTGCGCAGTTCCCTGCTGAAAGATAACAACCGAGCAGTCCTGTTACCACATTTCCAACAGGTGGTGCATCCTCCGCGGCTGAGGCCGCCGCGTCCAATATTTACCCAAGATGCCTCTAATTCAAGGACGCCACTCCGCAAACAGGTAAGTTTTCACAACTTTTATTTTGAGAAAGCTGCACATTATGACTGGTTAATCTTCTCCCCAACGCGTTTCGGAGCCACAAGCTCCTTCCTCATGGGGTGCAGCTCAGCAAATGACGAAGACACCACAACGCCAATGACCAGTCTTTTCATGCGCTCTCCAGTGAGTTGCATGCTGGTAGTTGTGGTATTAATTTCTCCCCGTGGGTGGGGTCCGTTCGCTTTGCCGACAATTTTCTTCCTGATTTTAATGTTCTTTTAACAGCCCTCCAGTGGGCCCCAGGTATGATGCGCAGCTTCCGAAATCCAAGCCTGCTCTGCGCTGTTCCCGGCTGAAAGATAACAACCGAGCAGTCCTGTTACCACATATCCAACAGGTGGTGCATCCTCCGCGGCTGAGGCCGCCGCGTCCTATATTTACCCAAGATGCCTCTAATTCAAGGACGCCACTGCGCAAGCAGGTAAGTTTTCACAACTTTTATTTTGAGAAAGCTGCACATTATGACTGGTTAATCTTCTCCCCAACGCGTTTCGGAGCCACAAGCTCCTTCCTCATGGGGTGCAGCTCAGCAAATGACGAAGACACCACAACGCCAATGACCAGTCTTTTCATGCGCTCTCCAGTGAGTTGCATGCTGGTAGTTGTGGTATTAATTTCTCCCCGTGGGTGGGGTCTGTTCGCTTTGCCGACAATTTCCTTCTTGATTTTAATGTTCTTTTAACAGCCCTCCAGTGGGCCCCAGGCATGATGCGCAGCTTCCGAAATCCAAGCCTGCTCTGCGCTGTTCCCGGCTGAAAGATAACAACCGAGCAGTCCTGTTACCACATTTCCAACAGGTGGTGCATCCTCCGCGGCTGAGGCCGCTGCGTCCTATATTTACCCAAGATGCCTCTAATTCAAGGACCCCACTCCGCAAGCAGGTAAGTTTTCACAACTTTTATTTTGAGAAAGCTGCACATTATGACTGGTTAAACTTCTCCCCAACGCGTTTCGGAGCCACAAGCTCCTTCCTCATGGGGTGCAGCTCAGCAAATGACGAAGACACCACAACGCCAATGACCAGTCTTTTCATGCGCTCTCCAGTGAGTTGCATGCTGGTAGTTGTGGTATTAATTTCTCCCCGTGGGTGGGGTCCGTTCGCTTTGCCGACAATTTCCTTCCTGATTTTAATGTTCTTTTAACAGCCCTCCAGTGGGCCCCAGGCATGATGCGCAGCTTCCGAAATCCAAGCCTGCTCTGCGCTGTTCCCGGC
Source organism: Calotriton arnoldi (assembly GCA_963921515.1). Taxonomy (NCBI): domain Eukaryota; kingdom Metazoa; phylum Chordata; class Amphibia; order Caudata; family Salamandridae; genus Calotriton; species Calotriton arnoldi. The sequence goes on along the minus strand of CAWUFW010008447.1, from coordinate 845,362 downwards.
TGAAAGATAACAACCGAGCAGTCCTGTTACCACATTTCCAACAGGTGGTGCATCCTCCGCGGCTGAGGCTGCCGCGTCCTATATTTACCCAAGATGCCTCTAATTCAAGGACGCCACTCCGCAAGCAGGTAAGTTTTCACAACTTTTATTTTGAGAAAGCTGCACATTATGACTGGTTAATCTTCTCCCCAACGCGTTTCGGAGCCACAAGCTCCTTCCTCATGGGGTGCAGCTCAGCAAATGACGAAGACACCACAACGCCAATGACCAGTCTTTTCATGCGCTCTCCAGTGAGTTGCATGCTGGTAGTTGTGGTATTAATTTCTCCCCGTGGGTGGGGTCCGTTCGCTTTGCCGACAATGGGGAGAAGATTAACCAGTCATAATGTGCAGCTTTCTCAAAATAAAAGTTGTGAAAACTTACCTGCTTGCGGAGTGGCGTCCTTGAATTAGAGGCATCTTAGGTAAATATATATATATACATAAAACATTTAAAAAACAAATCAAGATTCAAAATATTAAATAAATGGCCAAATTAAATAAATATAAAAGAAAGACATTTACTAAAAATATATATTTTTAAATTATATAAACAAAATGCATATATATATATATATATTATCTACTGGCGGTCGCCAGTAGATAGTTATAGTTAGGACCTATTTTCCATAGGAAATCCGCAACATTCTATTTGAAATAACTCTTGCGTCGGTTGACGAATCTTCGCGAAATTTTCAAACTTTATGGCCCGCTCCGGTCGGCTCCTATCCTGAAAGTCTCGGTTTGATTCGTCAAGCGGGGGCTGAGATAAAGGGGGTCCCAAAACGTGTTTTCCCCATTCATTTTCCCATAGGAAACTTTAGCCACGGCTACAGCCCGAACTGCTGAACGGAATTACACCAAATTTGGCAAAGAGGTAGTTCTTGGTTCAGAAAGAACCCTTTTTGTTAAATGGTGTAAATCCGTTCAGTAGTTCCTGAGAAAATCAAAAGAAAAATCACATATATATCTAAGGCCGCGTAGGGTCCGCGCACCCTCCCGATCACGAGCTGCATGTTAATTGGCTGTCAACACTCCAAACCGGGAAGTGTTGGCAGTCATCTTGTTCCTCGGTAGAACCGAGGAACAAGAAAAGAGAAAACAAGTGCGCAAGCGCAAAAGGGGGCAGGGTAGAAACACCCTGACCCCTAGGCCTGCTCAGGGCCCCAAAAAAAATAATAATTATTTTTTTTAAATCGTCAAAAACGCGCTGGGTGCGCGGATCCTGCCGATAAAAAAATAAAACGAAGCGCGGTCTCCTGCGCTTCGTTGTTAATTGGCCCCCGGGTGGGCCAAGTCCCGGGTGCATGTGGGGTTTATTTATATGTGGGGGGGCATCTAAGGCCCCCCAAGCCCCGGGGACCGCCACCCCCTGGGGCTTTAAAAACAAATGATGCGGGAGGGCTCTCGGCCCTCCGGCAGCCCCGGGACCGCCACCCCCGGGGCTTCTTTTTAAATTAAAATTGCCTGTGTGGGGGCTCCAGCCCCCACATGCCCGAGGACCGCCACCTCCCCGGCGCACTAAAGATTTAAATATGGGGGTCCGTTACGGACCCCAGAGCCCGGGGACCACCACCTCCCCGGGGCTTTGAATAAGTTGGGAGGGGGCCGCGCGGCCCCCTCCTGGAGCCCTTGATGGCCCTGGGGACCACCACCCCACAGGGCCGGCTCCTGCAGTGTCCCGGGTGCCTACCCCCGGGACACTGTAGTTTGCTATGACAGGACGGGAGCCTCGCGGCTCCCGTCCTGTCATAGCAAACTGCTTTGGATATTGGAAGAGAGGCAGGAAACCTGCTCTCTCTTCCAATATCCAAAGCACATTGCTTTCCACACGGGGAGCTGCATGTTAGCAGCTCCCCATGTGGAAAGCAATACCGGCTCCCGCAGGACGCAGGGAGCCGGCAGGGTCCGTGGGGAGTTGGGGTCCCCCACGGACCCCAAAGGATAGGGCCAGCCCCGGGGTTGGGGTCCCCGGGGCAAGTAGTGGCTGGGAGGGGGCCACGCGGCCCCCTCCGCAAAAATAATTTTTAAAAAGGCCGGCCCCGCGAGATGGGGTCCCCGGGGCCAATAGAGGCCTTAGGAGGGGGCCACGCAGCCCCCTCCTCCAAAATTATTTTTTAAAAGTGGCCATGCCCTGGGGATGGGGTCCCCGGGGCCGGAATAGGCCACGGGAGGGGGCCACGCGGCCCCCTTCCCCTACAGTATTTTTTTTTTTAAAAGGAAAAAGGCATCAGGCCCTGGGGGATGGGGTCCCCAGGGCCCCAAAAGAAAAGAAGGGTGGCCACACAGCCCCCTTCAAAAAAACAAAGAAAGAAAAAGACGCGATCGAGCATCAGGCTCCGCCCCTCCTTAACCACTCTGCAAACGCGCTGTGGCGCGTTTTAAATTGGGAAATAATTCCCATTCAATACTGGGGGTCCCTGGGGACCAACTAGCCCACCAGGTACCTCCAGTAAGCGCCACAGGGCTGGGTTGCAGAGAGGTGGTCCAGGCCACGCCCCTTTTTACACCTCTCTGCAACCCAGCTCTGTGGCGCTTACTGGAGGTACTTGGTGGGCTAGTTGGTCCCCAGGGACCCTCAGGATTCAAGGGGACTTAATCCTCCAACTTAAAACGCGCCACGGGGCGCGTTTGCACAGTGGTGAAGGGAGGGGGCGGGGCTTCAGGTGACATGTGTGCAAACAGGCCCCGTGGCGCGTTTTAAGATGGGGAGTTAAATCCCCTCCAATCCTGAAGGTCCCTGGGGGCCAACTAGCTCACCAGGTACCTCCAGTAAGCACCACGGAGCTGCGTTGCAGAGTGTTGTAAAAAGGGGTGTGGCCTCTGAACACCTCTCTGCAACGCAGCTCTCTGGCGCATACTGGAGGTACCTGGTGGGCTAGTTGGCCCCTAGGGACCCTCGGCATTGAGGAGGAATTAATTCTCCAACTTAAAACGTGCCACAGGGCGTGTTTGCAGACATGTCACCTCAGGCCCCACCCCCTTCCTTCACCATTGGGCAAATATTCCTCTAAAATCAACCGAACTACGAATTCCGATTTACTCACCTGTTATCAGGAGAGACCTCAGTGCTGCATCTTTGAGCCCAGTACTGATCCTGAAAAGTAATTCTAACCGTACTTACCAGTAACTTGAATTTCCTTCCATAGGCTAACATTGACTGGTTTCACTTGGAAATTCTTCAAAGTGTGGAGTTTTGGAACTTTAAAATATTCATCTAAAATCAGCTGAACTACGAATTCCGATTTACTCACCTGTTATCAGGAGAGACCTCAGTGCTGCATCTTTGAGCCCAGTACTGATCCTGAAAAGTAAATTTAACCGTACTTACCAGTAACTTGAATTTCCTTCCATAGGCTAACATTGACTGGTTTCACTTGGAAATTCTTCTAAGTGTGGAGTTTTGGAACTTTATAATATTCCTCTAAAATCAGCCGAACTACGAATTCCGATTTACTCACCTGTTATCAGGAGAGACCACAGTGCTGCATCTTTGAGCCCAGTACTAATCCTGAAAAGTAATTTTAACCGTACTTACCAGTAACTTGAATTTCCTTCCATAGGATATCATTGCCTGCTTTTGCTGAAAAAGTTTCAGGCGATTTTTGAAACATATAAATATTCCTCTAAAATCAGCAGAACTACGAATTCCGATTTACTCACCTGTTATCAGGAGAGACCTCAGTGCTGCATCTTTCAGCCCAGTACTGATCCTGAAAAGTAATTCTAACCGTACTTACCTGTAACTTGAATTTCCTTCCATAGGCTAACATTGACTGGTTTCACTTGGAAATTGTTCTAAGTGTGGAGTTTTGGAACTTTATAATATTCCTCTAAAATCAGCAGAACTCGAATTCCGATTTACTCACCTGTTATCAGGCGAGAACCCAGTGCTGCATCTTTTAGCCCAGCACTGACCTTGAAAAGTAATTCTAACCGTACTTACCAGTAACTTGTATTTCCTTCCATAGGAATCCATTGTCTGGTTTTCAGCAGAAAAGTTTCAGTGTCGATTTTCACAAACTACAAATATTCCTAAAAAATCGCCTGTATGACTTAAACGCATTCTTTCAACTGTTTACAGGAGATGCACCAGTGCTGGATCCAGGATCCACCACTGAGTAAGAAAAAGAAATGATAACACTACTTACTTGCTAAGTGAATTTCCTCCCATAGGATAACATTGGTGATTCTATGTGAAAAAGTTTCTAAGTGCCCACTTTTAAAATACAATAATATTCCTTAAAAATCACTACTGTAACCAAAACGCTTTTACTCAACTGTTTACAGGAGATGTCGCAGGACTGAATCTAGGATCCAGTCCTGTGGTTAGAAAAAGTAATCCATAAAGTAACTAATTGCATTTAACTAGAAATTCACATTGAACTCAATGTTGCATTGTGTTTGAAATTGTGTTGCCCATTGCAACAACTGTAACTACTGTACTTAAAAGTCTATTGCCTATTTGCAAAGTATTTAAACTAAAGTAATTCATTCTGAGAAAGTATATTTTGTAATGTAATGTATAATGTAATTACAATGTAATTTAAAAAATAAAATATCTAAAAATAAATAGTTTAAAAAAATGTAGTACATCACTATCAAAAAAATAAATATAACAATTAATACATTTAAAAATTGTCATTTACAAAACCTTTGAAATTCACTGAAAAAAACCATAGGTTTCAGACATGTTATAGTTAGGAATTAGCATTTAAAAAACCTTTGAAATTCACTGAAAAAACATAGGTTTCAGGCACGTTATAGTTAGAAATTAGCATTTAAAAAACCTTACAAATTCACTGAAAAAACCGTAGGTTTTAGGGACAGTTATAGTTAGTTGGACATTTCACTCGTACAAAACCATAGAAATTCCCCCGTTATAGTTAGTTTAGCTAACTATAACTCGCGCCCGCAATGCACTGCTGATGACGTCACATATTACATCACTCATGACATGGTCAGTGACATCACTGATGACATCACTCATGACATCTCAAATGACATCACTGATGACATCACTGATGACATCATCCATGTGATCATTTGATGCATCTTCTCACACCCTAATATAACCTTTGAAACACCCACTCTAAATTACAGACTGCCATTCTCAAAACCATAGACACTCCAACACCAATAACTACATACCCACTCACTGATTCTTAGGTCTACACACACATCCACTCACTCACCCGTACAGTCACTCATACTTACGGTCACTCAGTACAGGACTATCATATGCACTCATACACCTACATAGACACTCACACACCGCCACTCATCCATAGAGGTACTCACACACCTAGTCAGTCATGCAAATAATTAATCACACTGCCATTTACTCACCTATACAGTTATACACACACCAGCTCACTTACTCATACAAATACTAGCACATTCTTACGCTCTTATACAATCACTGATACAAGTACACACTCATCCATACAGCCACTCTCACAATCACACACTCTCACTTATAGCCATTTATATACTCCAACACACATATATACTGCCTTTCACATATGTAGTTACTCACACATGTACCACTGAGATATACATTCACTCACTAACACACCCATACACACTCTCACCCACCCATACAGTCCATAACAGATGCACTCTTGAAACCATGCACCCAGTGAATCACCCACTCACACATCTATGCACAGAGTCACACACACCCCACCCACACAAACACTCAAGCACCCATACAGATACTCAGACAACCAATCAATAACCCATGTAGACACTCATGTAGCTATTCACAAACTCATGCAGCCGCTTACACACCAACTGACAGACGGATAGGCATTCACACAGTTTAGTCACTAACCCTTGCATTCAGTAAGATACGTTTAATCACTCACTTATATAGTCAGTCACACACCTACTAAATCCTTCATCCACACACTTATACACCCACTCATTCTTCAATACACCTTTCCCTATATATATTAAACATATTTAAACTTTGCAGAAACACACAGTCACTGGATGATGTCATCAGTGATGTCATTTGAGATGTCATCAGTGATGTCATCAGTGATGTCACTGACCATGTCATGAGTGATGTAATATGTGACGTCATCAGCAGTGCATTGCGGGGGCGCGAGTTATAGTTAGCTAAACTAACTATAACGGGGGAATTTCTATGGTTTTGTACAAGTGAAATGTCCAACTAACTATAACTGTCCCTAAAACCTACGGTTTTTTCAGTGAATATATATATATATATATATATATATATATATATATATATATGTATATATATATATATATATAAATATAAATATATATATATATCAGCATGTGAATCCCAAAGTATCCAGCCACAGCGGCGCAACACGAGGGCACAGACTCCAAGGCAGTGATGATGGCAAAGTGTCTTTATTTAAGTATCAATGTCCAAAATGACGCGTTTCGGCTGCCAGACATGCGGCCTTGTTCATATACATAATATACAAATAATAAAAGAAAAGAAATAAACAATTAATAATATTAGATATATTTAAACAATATTTTAAAAAATATTACAGTCTGGGAATAATAGATATTCTATTCCCACTCCAGTCTGTGCAACAGTATGTGCAACAGTACAGTAAGCGTTGGACTTTCGAAGGATTGCATTTACCATTTCCACTCCCGTCTGTTCAATAGTAAGGAAAACAGTGGACTTCCGAGGGGTTAAATTTACTATATCCAGTGCAGTTTGTGCACCAGTAGTGGCAGTGTTGGACTTCGGAGAACTTACATTTATTATTCCCACAGTTCACAACTGGGAAGATTGTTATTTAAAAAACACACTAATATAATAACCACAACAGTAAATGTTTTATTTTTAATGTTTTATTGCAAGAGTGTAGTGGTCATGCTTAGGTGGTTGAATGTTTTCTTTATGACTTTTATTTTTTTGGCATATGCTTGGAATACAAAAAAAATAACCATCACACCAACTTGCCAAGCCAGACCTACGGAGTTTGCCAAGGCTTGTTTTAAACGCCAAAGGGAGCGCCTTCAAACTGATGTGGGAATGCCTGGTCCGCTCAATGCAGCATTCGGCTGGTATTAAAATATATCTCTGGCCTGTTTTTATCTCCTAGTCCAGCCCTGCACGACCTACCCTTTCTCGTCAGCCACTTCACTTCCCTGTAGCACTCCCCGCGCGCCCAGGATGCAGCGGTGTAGACAGTTCTCTAATTACAGAGCAACTACAATTTGCCAAGCAACATTTCACATCACAAACAGCGGCGCTCATCAGACCCAATTATAACATAGCGACAGTTCGCCGGAGGTTATTTTCGAAGAGTAAATGTATGTTACAAGCACTTATCACGGAACAGAGAACCTTTCCATTACAAAGCAGGCTCTCCGTGTAGAACGTCAGTGATGTGTTGTTGTGTCGTTTCTAAATGGCCTTCTATCGCTTGGCTCTTTACTTATAATGGCTGAAGGGAGAGATTGCTGCTCGCACCTTCTACATAAATCCAAAAAGAGCGGTGAAATCTGAAATGCTATATCCGCACGATTACATACACCGAGAGAGATAACGACGAGAAAAATATACATATTTAGGCTTTATAGCATCGACTGCAGTACATCTGCATTTATTCATTTATTTTTTACAGCACATTGCACTCTGAAGGTTGCCTTCATGCGTTACAATTGGTAAAATAGTATTTTCCTTGTTGCAATAACGCTTTGAGACAAATCCGGTTCAGATGGGAGTAGTATGGTAGTAGGGGTGTGGCATCAGGAGAAACAAGAAAATAGAAATTGGCTGGAGTAAAGTTATTATTGGTGCAACTGGTGAAGTGACACGAGACACCTGAGGGGCCCATTGACCCCTGATAATGGTTGTATTTTACAATTCCAACAGCAATCAAAGAGCGCGTTTTCCTTGCTTTTACCAGGGCCCACTGCATTCTTGTTACACTACTGGACATTGAGGGGAAAATTTACTATTTTTTCATACACTGCAACACCAAATTTACTACGCTGCATTGAGAAAAATGGAGTGAGTGGCACAGAGTCTGCTACTGCTCTCTTCCCTAGTTCTGTTCACTTTCTGGCAGCAAAGATGTGTGCTTGAGTCTAGCAAAGGTTTTCTACTGGAAGTATGCCCTTCTAGTACAAAATACTATGCTTAAAGTAACTTAAAAACTTTTTCTACTTTGCATGTATGTTGAACGCTGCAGGACACATGTAAAGTTGTAAACGTTTGGAGAATCTAAAGCTTTGTTCCTATTTTGTACCTGCCTAAAGAAGACATACATTTTTGGCACAAAGGCCAGTAACAGTTGTTGTTAGATAGGGCTTTAAGTCATCAAACATGGATGGTGGTATGGGAGCCTCCATGCATCATCCATTGGACACCCCTTTGACTCAGAATAGCTCAAAGTGCTACTTTGTGTTAATTCACAATCCACACCTTGCACCCATTTATGTCATTTTTGGTGAATTTATACTGGTGCAAAGTTTTGATAAATTTAGTCTGCTGCTGGATTCTTCCACCTACCACATATTCCACAGAGTCGCTGAGGGTCAATATTGCATGGTGACGCCTCCACCATACAATAGCAAAATACAAGTGCAGTAAAATACATTTATCCGATAATTATAGATACTTTATTTATCTATCTAGTTTTTTATTAGAGAAGCATGCCTAGAGGGTATTGTGCTGAAGAATTTAAAAACAAAAATGTGTAGTGAAAATTTCATTAAAATCACTCTTTCACATCTAACATAACTTTATAATATTGGCAGGTATATGAGCAGCGTGACGTTTTCCCCAAAATGACTAAAATGAGCAGACCGCGTGTCAGCCCCTGCGTGTCAGCCCCTCATTCATCGCACCAACATCTCACTACATATTGCATATTGCAACCACAGACTCTCCCAGCCAAACCGATTGGTCAGCTTGTAATTGCTCTGGGCAGTTTGAGCAGTTTTGAGCTCTAGTATGGCACACTAGTGGCAGTTGTGCAATGCAAATGCTAGGTAGCAGATGTAACATATGATAACCATCATCATACTCTTTGTTTCAGTAAAATGTCATAAAAGAGATACATAATACAATATACAATAATTATAATAAAATTAATAATATGTTAAAAACTAAAAACATACATCTTTATAACAGAAGGATACATAATCACAAGCCAGAGCTTACCCCTTCTTAATCCATTATTATGATATACTGCTGATTAATAAATTTAAAAATTGCAGTGAATTTTCCAAATCTCGGCTAAGTCCATTTAAACAAGTTGTATCAGCCTATCTTTTCCTTAACATTTTCCACCACAAAATCAAGAGCATCTACGACAACTTTGACGAAGACAACCAACACACTGAACCCTCACCAACCACCCCGACACCCGGAAACCAGCGATTGACGACTGACCCAGCCCTCACCACCGAAGACACACTGAAGACAATGAAGTCAATCCACTCAGGGGCCCCCACGGACCCCTGCCCCCACCACATCTTCAACAGAGCCGCCGACACCATCGCACCCATGCTCCGCCACACCATCAACCGCTCCCTGGCGACCGCCTCGTTCCCCGACGACTGGAAACACGCCGAGGTCAACCCTCTCCTAAAGAAACCCTCAGCGGACCCCACCGACCTCAAAAACTACAGACCCATCTCCCTGCTCCCGTTCCCAGCGAAAGTCATCGAGAAAGCCATCAACAGCCAGCTCGCTGTCAGGGTTACAGGCGTTGCGGCGCCTGCCTAGTTCCCTGAACTACAACTCCCATATTGCCCGGCCACGGAAGGGAATAAAAGCCGGAGAGGGCGCACAGGAAGTTGCGCGTAATTCTGTTGCTTTTCTCTCTCTCTCTCTGCCGAGAGAGGCTGCCTGCTGAAGCGCCAGAGGATTAAGCGCTAGGGGTACTGTCCTGTGTCTGGATGGGGTTCGCAACACCTCGATGCGGAACCAGTGAGTACCGTGTACGTTCCTAGTGGGAATCCTGTTTATTTTTCTTGTGTTCCACGGAATACTGCGGTGCTACCGCGTATTGCCGTTTCTTTATTGTTTTCTTCTTGGCTCGTATACTGCGGGCGGATTGCAGACAGTGCGAGCGGAATACTGCGGTGCTACCGCGTATTGCCGTTTCTTTATTGTTTTCTTCTTGGCTCGTATACTGCGGGCGGATTGCAGACAGTGCGAGCGGAATACTGCGGTGCTACCGCGTATTGCCGTTCATTGATTATTACCGTGCCCTTATACTGAAGGCGGATTCTAGAAGCACTAGCGGAATACGGCGGTTCTACCGCGTATTGCCGTTATTGTGCCAGAAGCTATCTCTCGTTTACTGTTGTGTTCTATCGGAATACAAGCGGGCTACAGCGGTGAAGGAACCACGTAGCGCCGCAGGTGTACTGGAAACTTCGTTCTTTTCATTTATACTATCTGGGGTGACGGGACTTGTTCTGAGATTCAGTTCTCAACTAACAATATATTTCCTCAGTAAAAGCACAGGTGATGTAACCTTGTGGAACTGCCAAACTGTATTCAATATTGATATCTACTTTCATGCATTGGGATAGGTTGACTGCCATCACTACTTTTCCTTTGGTGCTTATAGGTGGGTATGCATGACGCCTGTGTGAGTCCTAGTGACAGGTGAAGTGTTGTGGTACTTACCCTGGTTAATGTTCTGGTGTTCTTTATCTTAGGCGGAAAGAGTGTTATTCATGACGACCTGTGTTGAGTCTCAAGGGTTGTGCCAACAGCAGCATCTAGTTCAGGTACATATATCTCCTAGTGAGACATTACTGAGAGTAGCCATTATTCCATGCATATATAACCTGTGTTTCATTTGTTCTTTCAGGTCCTATTCCACTGCAGTCCTATTCCCTCTCCTTTTCCCCCGCCTGATCGTTCGAACACCCTGTAGGCAATTGCATCAGGGTGTTGGTGAGATCTGGAGGTGGACCCTTTGCTGCAACTGGACCCTGCGGAGCTGGGCCTGACAGAATTACGCGCCCACGAAATTAGCTTTGCCCGGTTCAGTTGTAGTAAGGAATGGCCACACTGGAGGACGTGCTGCAGGCATTGGTCCTGGTCCAGCAGGAATTGGCCTCTTCCAAGGCTGAAACAGCCGCCTTAAGAGATAAAGTTGAGAGGCTATCTAGGAACCCTTTCGACATTTCTACCGCTGCCCCTCAAATACAGGTGACTGTACCTCCACCCATCCCCTTAGCAAGTCCTGAAAGATACGCCGGGGACCCGGCAAAGATACAGGTGTTTCTGACGCAGATAATGTTGCACTTCTCTTGTAGACCAGCTTCTTTTCCCAATAACCATTCCCGGGTGGCCTTTGCTATCTCGTATCTAGTGGGGGACGCTGCCAATTGGGCCGTTCCATTGGTTAGAAATAACGATGCAGTTTTGTCAGATTGGTCAGCGTTTAGGACTGAGTTTGAGAGGGTGTTCGATCGTCGGACCACCACCTTTAGCGCTGATAGAGAACTGCTGGACCTTAAACAAGGGAGAAACGACCTAGTAACATATCTGACCACGTTTAACAGATTAGTGGCCGAGACTGCTTGGCCAGAGGAGAAGAGAATGTCTTTGTTTTATCAGGGACTACGGGATGAGCTAAAAGACATACTGGCTCAAATAGACCCGCAACCCACTACTTGCGCGGACATGATCAATTTAACGTTGAGGTTGGATGGGAGGTTGGCCGAGAGAGGGGGTGAGAGGAGAAAGTGGGATAAGGGATTCTTTAGACCAGAGAGACCCTCAAGAAGGCAGGTGTCCACCCCTGAGACGGCACCTGAACCCATGGAGATCGGGCGGTTCGTTCTCCTCTGTCCAGAGAAGAAAGAGAAAGCCGAAGAGTACATGGGTTATGTATGTATTGTGGGAAGAAGGGCCATTACATTAGGGAATGCCCTACTAAACCCAAATCCTCAGAGGTGTGGTCTCGGAATAAAAGGGTGGCTGTATCCACTACTCTACCTGCTGTAATGCCAGGGACTTCCCCAGGTGTTGGTGAAACCATCAAGGGCTGGCAACTCCCCTCCTTGGCCACCTCTGGTTTGCTGGACACCGAATCACACATAGTACTCCCTATGATAATCGGGAGCCATGATCAGTTCCATCAAGTAAAAGCTATGGTGGATTCAGGCGCCACAGGGAACTTCATAGACAGTGGACTGGTTGATCGCCTTGCCCTATTGAGGGTACTCAGGTCGCAACCAGAAGAGGTTTTCGCTGTGGACGGAAAACCATTGAAATCTGGTTTGATTACAGAACAAACGGAGGTACTATTCTTGTCCTTGGTTATGGCAGAGGAAACACATAAGGAGGGGTTATCCTTTAACATCATCGATGCCCCCAGTATGAGGTTATACTGGGTATGCCTTGGCTGTGCCACCACAATCCCACCATCGACTGGAAGGCTAAAACACTTCTGTTTCAGTCAGACGATTGCAGAGGCCATTGTAGTCCAAACGGTCCCTCACAAGCTGCCGCGCTATTACATCCCTATGTGGTGGCAACAGCGGTTGAGAAGGAGACCCTGTTGCCCATGGTGTACTCTCAGTTCACGGACGTGTTCAGTGAGGTCCAAGCTGAACAGTTGCCCCCTCATCGGGAGTATGACTGTCAAATAGACCTGGTGGAAGGGGCCACGGTCCCGGCCTGTAGAGTGTATGCATTGTCTGTGCCAGAAACAAAACACTTGCGCGAATACCTGGACCACTATCTAGAAATAGGGTTTATTAGGCCTTCGCGGTCCCCGGCTGCCTCTCCGCTTTTTTTATAACTAAGGCCAATGGTGATCTTAGGGCTTGTGTGGATTACCGCGTTCTGAACAAGAACACCGTTCGAAACAGATACCCTTTACCCCTTATTTCTGTGTTGCTTGATCAGGTGAGAGAAGCCAAGATTTACACAAGATTAGACCTAAGGGGTGCGTATCATTTAGTGCGTGTCAGAAATGGGGATGAATGGAAAACGGCGTTCAAAACACGATACGGATTATTTGAGTATACTGTCATGCCGTTTGGCCTTTGCAACGCCCCAGTGGCATTTCAGTATTTTCTTAATGACGTGTTGAAGAACTTTGTGGACTTGTTTGTTGTTGTGTACATAGACGACATCCTTATCTATTCCGATACAGCGGAGGAGCATGACAAACATGTAATAGAGGTACTGACAGCGCTGCAAAACCACAGGTTATTCTGTAAGCTGAGTAAATGTGAGTTTGGGGTACGCAAGGTGGAATTTCTGGGGGTTATGCTGTGCCCAGAAGGATTACACATGGCTGAGAGGAAGGTATTGGCCGTGCAGGAATGGCCTATCCCAAAAACAGTACGTGATGTACAGTGCTTCTTAGGCTTCGCGAACTATTATCGCAGGTTTATCCTCCATTTCTCACAGGTAGCAGTTCCCATTACCAGAATCCTTAGGAAGGGCCTTCCTTTTCATTGGTCGAGAGAAGCGGAGGAAGCCTTCACCTTTCTAAAGAAGGCATTTACCACGGCTCCAGTACTCGCACATCCCAGACCTGAACATCCTTTCGTGGTAGAGGCAGATGCCTCCGATGAGGCCATTGGGGCCATCCTGTCCCAAAGGAATCAGAGCACGGGACAGCTGCATCCTGTGGCTTATTTATCCAGGAAACTGAACCCTGCGGAACGAAACTACACCGTCGCAGAGAAAGAGCTACTGGCAATGAAGAGGGCGTTCCAAGAATGGAGGCACTACCTATGGGGTGCTAGCCATCCCATCACGGTGTATACCGATCATCGGAATCTGCAATACATGAAGTCTGCGCGTCACCTTTCTCAGCGCCAGATGAGATGGATGTTGTTTTTGCCGAATACGACTTCGTAGTCACCTTTCGTCCAGGGGCGGAGAACCGAAAGGCAGACTCTTTATCTCGACTGGAAACGATGGAACCTGCCACACAGGACCAGAACACAGGGGCTATCATCGAACCCTCTAGAGTGATATGCGTCATCCGTGCGGAAGCCTTTTTGGATGAAGTAAGACAACATAAAACCCTAGCCGAATGGGAAGCATGGGCAGCAATGGGGACCGAACGTGCAGTAAAACATGGTTTACCGTTCCATAAAAACCGATTGTTTATTCCCACTCCTGAGCTACAAAAGAAGGCTTTCCAATGGTGTCACATGTCGCCCTTGGCGGGACATACTGGTGTGCGGAAGACCGCGCACCTGACACAACGTCACTTCTGGTGGGGGTCCCTTAATGCTGATGTTGCTGCTTGGGTGGCTAGGTGCGAGGAATGCGCCAGAGCAAAGACCGAACACATCAAGATGAAGGGAAAACTCATCCCTATGCCCACTCCACACCAACCCTGGCGAAGTATCAGCCTGGATTTCATCACGGGGTTACCTTTGGAGAAGGGGTACTCAGCCATCCTAGTGGTGGTGGATGGACTCACGAAGATGGGACATTTCATCCCTTGTGTGAACCTCCCTACGGCCTCCCAAACAGCACAGCTGTTGCTTGACAACATCGTCAGAATACATGGACTGCCCGAAAACATTGTGTCAGATAGGGGCCTCAGTTCATTGCGAGATTCTGGAAGTTGTGGTGCAAAGCCCTGCACGTAGACTCCTCTTTGTCTACTAGTTTCCATCCTCAGACCGATGGACAGACGGAGCGTCTGAATCAAACACTCAAGAAATATCTCAGGTGTTACTCTAAAGATGCCCAGGAGTCTTGGGTAGATATGCTATGGATGGCGGAACTAGCTTACAACAATGCCTGGCACAGTTCTGTCGGGTTTTCTCCTTTTCGTGCCAATTTCGGATATGATGCTCGCATATTGCCCATTACCATTCCAGAGGAGGTGGCCAATCAACCTATGGTGCTGATACAGGTACGAAAGCTCCGCACGCTACATCGTAAAGTCAGACGCCATCTGTTGCAAGCAAAACAGACTTACAAGAAATGGGAGGACAGACACAGAACGGAGGGACCGCAGTACCAAGTGGGAGACAAGGTGTGGTTGTCTACCAAGAACATCCGGTTCAAGTTGCGTAGCATTTTCCATCCTAGGTTCATCGGTCCGTACACAGTAGTGAAACAACTCAACCCCGTCACCTATAGATTGAAATTGCCTGGGACCCTTCGGATACACCCTGTATTTCACTGTAACCTCTTGAAACCTGCCTTGGGGGCACGTAGGCGTGCTCCGCCCCCTGTGATTTGTGACGGGGGTATGGAATACGAGGTTAAGAGCATTCGAGATTCCAAACTATGAAGAGGGATGCTCTGGTACCTGGTGTCATGGAAGGGTTATTCAGCAGAAGATGATTCCTGGGAACCTTGGAGGAACGTCCATGCCCCTGCGGCCGTCCGTTCGTTCCATAGAAGATATCCGTCGAAGCCTGGGCCTAGGAGGCGCTAGGGAGGAGGACCTACTGTCAGGGTTACAGGCATTGCGGCGCCTGCCTAGTTCCCTGAACTACAACTCCCATATTGCCCGGCCACGGAAGGGAATAAAAGCCGGAGAGGGCGCACAGGAAGTTGCGCGTAATTCTGTTGCTTTTCTCTCTCTCTCTCTGCCGAGAGAGAGCTGCCTGCTGAAGCGCCGGAGGATTAAGCGCTAGGGGTACTGTCCTGTGTCTGGATGGGGTTCGCAACACCTCGATGCGGAACCAGTGAGTACCGTGTACGTTCCTAGTGGGAATCCTGTTTATTTTTCTTGTGTTCCACGGAATACTGCGGTGCTACCGCGTATTGCCGTTTCTTTATTGTTTTCTTCTTGGCTCGTATACTGCGGGCGGATTGCAGACAGTGCGAGCGGAATACTGCGGTGCTACCGCGTATTGCCGTTTCTTTATTGTTTTCTTCTTGGCTCGTATACTGCGGGCGGATTGCAGACAGTGCGAGCGGAATACTGCGGTGCTACCGCGTATTGCCGTTCATTGATTATTACCGTGCCCTTATACTGAAGGCGGATTCTAGAAGCACTAGCGGAATACGGCGGTTCTACCGCGTATTGCCGTTATTGTGCCAGAAGCTATCTCTCGTTTACTGTTGTGTTCTATCGGAATACAAGCGGGCTACAGCGGTGAAGGAACCACGTAGCGCCGCAGGTGTACTGGAAACTTCGTTCTTTTCATTTATACTATCTGGGGTGACGGGACTTGTTCTGAGATTCAGTTCTCAACTAACAATATATTTCCTCAGTAAAAGCACAGGTGATGTAACCTTGTGGAACTGCCAAACTGTATTCAATATTGATATCTACTTTCATGCATTGGGATAGGTTGACAGCCATCACTACTTTTCCTTTGGTGCTTATAGGTGGGTATGCATGACGCCTGTGTGAGTCCTAGTGACAGGTGAAGTGTTGTGGTACTTACCCTGGTTAATGTTCTGGTGTTCTTTATCTTAGGCGGAAAGAGTGTTATTCATGACGACCTGTGTTGAGTCTCAAGGTTTGTACCAACAGCAGCATCTAGTTCAGGTACATATATCTCCTAGTGAGACATTACTGAGAGTAGCCATTAGTCCATGCATATATAACCTGTGTTTCATTTGTTCTTTCAGGTCCTATTCCACTGCAGTCCTATTCCCTCTCCTTTTCCCCCGCCTGATCGTTCGAACACCCTGTAGGCAATTGCATCAGGGTGTTGGTGAGATCTGGAGGTGGACCCTTTTTGCTGCAACTGGACCCTGCGGAGCTGGGCCTGACACTCGCCACATTCATTGAAGAACACAACATCCTCGACTCCTCCCAATCCGGCTTCAGAAAAAACCACAGTACGGAAACCGCCCTCCTCGCCGCAACAGACGACATCCGCACCCTACTGGACAAAGGAGAAACAGTAGCCCTCATCCTCCTCGACCTATCAGCGTCGCTCGACACAGTCTCCCACCGCACCCTAATACGCAGACTCTACAACGCAGGAATCCAGGACAAGGCCCTCGACTGGATCCGCTCCTTCCTCTCCGGCAGGACGCAGCGGGTCAGACTCCCCCTTTCCTCTCGGACCCCACACCTATCACCTGCGGAGTCCCCCAGGGCTCCTCCCTCAGCCCGACGCTCTTCAACGTATACATGGCTCCACTCGCCCCCATCGTCAGAACCTACGGACTCAACATCGTGTCATACGCAGACGACACCCAGCTCATCCTCTCCCTATCCAACGAGCCCAACACCGCCAGACGCAACTTTCGAGAAGGCATGGAAGCCGTCGCCAAATGGATGAAAAACAGCTGCCTACCACTAAACACCAACAAAACAGAAGTACTCATCATGGGCCCAAACCCCGATGCCTGGAGCGACACCTGGTGGCCCCCGCCCTCGGAAACCCGCCAACCCCCATGGACCATGCACGCAACCTGGGAATCATCCTGGACTCCGAGCTCAAAATGGACCGCCAGATCAACTCTGTCTCGTCTTCCTGCTTCCACACCCTCCGCCTCCTTCGTAAGACCTTCAAATGGATCCCCCTCGAACACCGAAAGACCGTCACTCACGCCCTGGTCACCAGCAGACTCAACTACGGCAACGCACTCTACGCCGGAATAAACAAAAACCTCACCCGCAAGCTACAGAACATCCAGAACGCCGCCGCAAGACTGGTCCTCAACCTGCCAAAACACTGCCACATCTCCCAGCACCTGCGCACACTCCACTGGCTCCCTGTCGAGGCGAGAATCATCTTCAAGATGCTCACCCACGCACACAAGGCCCTCCACGGCACCGGACCAGCATACCTGAACAGCCGACTCAAATTCCACGCACCCCAAAGGACCCTACGAGCAGCCCAGCTCTCCTACGCCGTGGTCCCCCGCACCAGAAAGACCAGATCGGGAGGCCGCTCCTTCTCCTTCCTTGCGGCCAAAGCATGGAACGCCCTTCCGCTCCACCTCAGACAGACAACATCGCTCCCCATCTTCGCAAGAAACCTCAAAACCTGGCTCTTCGACAGACCTCCTCCTTGATGGATGGAACCTGCACCCCCCCCACCCCTAGCGCCTTGAGACCCTTACGGGTGAGTAGTCGCGCTTTAACAAACCCCTGATTCATTGATTGATTGATAACAGCCAAGTGTGCAGTACAAATCTGAAAGCAGCAAAGGCCTAATGGGGTGCCGAATCAGTTTGAACAATCCTATATGCTACCTCATTTCTTGTAGTACCCAGGTTTCTACCGATAGGGATCAACCATTTAGATCTTGCCAAGCTATATGCTGGACACAAAAAAATAACAGGTGGTGTACATTTTCTTTCTTATATCCACACATGGGGCAACCCTGGTCATTAGTGTTTGATGGTCCTGTCCATTTCGACGTAAATGCATGAAGTGGTAAGGTTCAGGTCTGAACTGGACGTTCGGTTTTTTACACCTTGACCCTGTGTCTCATGGGAAGAGTCCACCCGAACTGCCAAGCCAGGTCGTCCCTGAACCAGAAACAAGCACCCTGGGACCAGTTTCTGGGTACCACCCTTCATCAGCCAGGCTAGCTTGAATCCAGTGGCAAAGTGACCCCGCGGCTAACTTGAGCTGACCGAGAGGCAGCACAGAGGGAGCTCCCAGTGAGGTGGCCCGCCCTGCCTGTGTGTAGAGGAGCCACGGCCCTGCCTGAATTTAGGCGCTGATTGCACGCGGTAGAGGGCCCTGGAGGTCCGCGATGCTGCAGCCTGGATGGGGGCTGTTTCCCCCCACCCTGCCTACCCTGTAGTGGCGCTGTGCTTCCCTCTGGCGCTGAGGCGCAGTGTGCCGCACGGAGAGTGGAGAGGATTTACATGTTGGCCGCAGTGTTGACTCTTGAGAGTGCTGGGGGTAGCCGCTGCTGCATAAAGGTCAGAGCACCAGTAAATAGGCGCCCACACACAATGTGCCAAACCTGTGGTTAACACTTCTGAGCTGCACACGACGTCTACAAATGGCACCCATAACCTACTTATCCCTGTGAGGAGTGCGGCCCCCGCAGGGAGTGGACTGAAGGGGGCTGAGACCGTAACCCTTTGGGTGGACAACAAACCTGGTGAGAAGTGATCCTAAGTTACCATCGCAGGGCCCTGAGCCCAGGACAACTGGGGCATAGTCACCCCGCCAGTTGCCTGGAGGTGAGGTGAGAGCAGGAAACGAGACCCCATTAGAAAACAGAGAGAGACTGGTGACAAGAGGGGGTGGTGACATCGTCATCCCCGTGTGGAGCGATTGAGGGCTGCAGCACCAGTAGCCCGTGGGTGTGATTAAGAGCCACGGAGGACTCAGCCCAGACCAGGAGATCCCCTGCTTGAGGCGCCTGGGAGGCTGTTTGACGATTTTGCCCCAAAGCCAGAAGCCCTTGAAGAGGCAAGAACACAGCCCTGTTGTGACCAGGGGCGCGTCAGCAGAATGGGGAAAGCTGAGGCCAAGCAGGCGAAACTGGTCTTTGAGCAACGCAAGCCCGCCTGAGGTCCCCCCGCCATGGAGTGCAACCAGCAAGATTCAGAACCGGGCAGCACAACCCCCCTCGAGCCGGATATCCGAGAAATGTTTCGAGACCTTAAACAACCCCTCACCGCCATTGACAATAAAATCGACTCCCTTGCGAGCAGATTCAACCGTCTCAAAGAAAAAGTCACGAATCATGAAGAATGCCTTGATCAAGTTGAACAACGAACCTCTGCACTTGAGGATGAGAGTGGAGCCAACCGAGATAATCTCCTCAGCATGGAAAAGGTACTGGCGGTGATAAGGAATAAGAATAAGGATTTGGAGGCCAGATCGCACAGCAAGAACTTGCAAATTGTAGGGGTGCCGAAGTCCACTGCAATGACGCAAGAGGAGGATTATGTGGTGGAAATACTGCGGGCTCTCTTTGGTGACTCGCTATCGCCTGTGTGCATTGTGGAATGAGCGCAAAGATCGCTGGGCCCCCTTCCCCCGCTGGGCGCGCCAACCAGGCCAATCATTGTGCTCCTTTTCAACCATCGGGACAGAGACTCAGTGCTCCGGTTGTCAAGTATCCAGCAGAATGTAGTGTACCAGGGACCTCCAGTGGCCTTTTTCCTAGACTTCACCTTAGCAGTACAAGCGGCGAGAAGAGAATTTCTAGTGGTTAAGCGCACTCTGCAACAACTGGATGTCAAATATTCTCTGTTGTACCTGGCAAAACTGCGAGTGTTCCACAGTGAAAAGACCTCATATTTCACTGACCAGAAGAGTGCAGCCAGGTTTGTGAAGGATCTTCAGGCCACCAAGAAGGCACCGCGTTCAGGACAAGATGTGGAGGAGGGAAGCCGTACCAGTGACAATGATTAACTTTGCCTAGAGCTGATGCTCCATAAGTTACTGTGCATGAGTACTGATCGGTGGTGGCTAGAGCTGCCCGAAAAGACAGAGACTTTACCCCTTAGCATCCTTCTGGTAGTATATTTGTTGTTGCTGCTGGCAGGGGCTGCTCGGCCTTAGCTAGGTCAGGGCTGCCCCACTTTTCAATCTTTGTCCTGCTGCCCAGCTCGTCCCGGCTGGTTTGCCGGGCTCCTAGATATTTCTCCCCCAGGGATGATTCCCAAGTTATGCAAAATTCATGATCCTTGTTGGGGTTGTGGGGGGATGGGGACTGATGCTCAGCGTGTTTGGTGGGCTGTAGAGGGTGGGCTTTTTGGAGGGTGTTTTCTGATGTCGATTGTTTAGCATGTCATCCCTTCCCCCTTTTCTCCTCTTTTCTCCCCAACCAGTCTCTGTTCCACTTGCCACACAGCGGGGTTCCATTCAGGCACATTGCTGGTGTGGGCAACATAACTAGAGTGAAGTGTATCACATGGAATATCCATGGCCTGAATGACATGCACAAGACGAGGATGGTTGCTGCACAGCTTGATTGCCATGGAGTGGACATCTGCTTCTTGCAGGAGCTGCACATCACATAGCACACACGCGGCCGACTGCGAGCAGCGCGGATGGGCGAAAGACATGTTGCATGCTACTCCAACTATGCTCATAGGGTGGCCATACTCATCCGGAAGGGTCTGCATTGGCGCACACGGACATCCATGTGTGACAAACTGGGAAGATACACAATGCTGGTGGGATCACTGGGGGGGGCACCCAATCAGACTAATCGCGATATACGGTCCCAATACTGATGACCCAGAATTTTTCACAGAGATCTGGAGGCTCATTGACTCTCCCGGGCCGGGTGCAATAATATGGGGAGGGGACTATGATGCTAGAAAAGACAGATCGGGCACCTCTCGCCACCCCCACCCTAGGGCGGCAGAACAATTGCAGACCATATTCACTGATGGAGATCTGGTAGACGTATGGCGGTGCAGGCATCCTATTGGGCTGCAAGGCATATGTGTGACGTCTTCTGGACCCTCCTGGTCGCAGATTGACTATTGGCTAGTTTCCCGTGATGTAGTGGCCATGGCCGTTGAGGCGGTACACCTGCACCGGACCCTTTCTGATCACTCCCTGGTGATGCTCATGCTGGATATCTGAGTACCCGACTCGAGCGTTTAGTTGGAGGCTCCTGCTTGGGGGGCAGTGAGATCAAGCGTTTCGAGAAAGTATTAGACATATCTGAGTACTTTGCACTCAATGAAGGCACAGTTGACTCTCCCTCGACTTTATGGAAGGCGTTCAAAATTGTCATACGTGGAGAATGTATTGCTAAACAAGCGGGGGTGCTTCGGTCGCTACGAGAGGACCTTAAGCGTTTACAAAAGGAAATAAAGGCCTTAGAACAAGATCTTTATGTCAGCAAAAATAGAACTTTGCTGTGTCAAATCAGGGGCAAAATGGATGACTTTCAGGAAGCCGCCATGTGCAAATCCCAATTCCTCAGTAAGGAGACAAGAGCCCGACAATATGGAGAGGGAGACCACGCAGGAAAGACACTGGCGGGACTCCTCAGGAAACTATGGGCCAGTGACTACTTCCCAGAGTTACACACAGATGAGGACGAACTAGCGGTGGGCCAGTTGACTGTACAGTTCGAAATGGTCTCCTTCTATTCGTCCCTCTATTGAGCTCAACAAAAAGAGGTACTCCCCGAGTTCTTTGACACTATGCAACTGCTGTGGTTGGGGGAGGGACACAGAGCCTATGTAGCCGAACCATTCACAGAGGAGGAGGTGATCAGAACCATACGTTCCCTACCAGGGGATAAGACCCCTGGCCTTGATGGCCTAACTGCAGCCTTTTACAAGGAATATGCTGCACTACACACCCCACATCTCATTGATATGTACGAAGAACCCGTGGAATGTGAGGTGCTTCCCCCACCGCTTAGGGAGACACTTATTATTACGATTCTGAAACCTGATAAAGACCCCCTGAGATGGGATTCATATCGGCCGCTGTCCATGATCAATGTGGGCGATAAGATACTTGGTAAGCTCATTGTGGCACAACTCCTCCCTTTGCTACCCCTGGTGCTGCATCCGGACCAATGTGGCTTTGTGCCAGGTAGAGCCACTGCCCACAACCTGCAAACGCTTTTCGCATCAATGCAGGAGTTGGACCCACAGCTGCGGGCAGTAGCGATTTTTCTGGATGCCACCAAGGCATTTGATTCGCTCGAGTTGACTTACTTATTCGCCATCCTTGCCCGTATAGGACTTAGCACTAAGTTCATAGAGCTTACTGCTCTCTTGTACTCCCTGCATTCCGTGCGGATCAGGGTTAACAGTGTGGTATCCCCTCCATTCCCAGGCTCTCGTGGCACATGCCAAGGATGCCCTCTGTCGCCCTTACTTTTTGCCGTGGCCATTGAGCCTCTTGCAGCTCGATTACGGCAACATCAGGCTCATAGAGGCTTAGCGTTCACCCCCGGGTGATATATGTTTCATTGTACGTGGACGATGTCACGCTATACGTGAAACACCCGGAGGACAACCTCGACCCTTTGATCAGGGAGTTCCTTAGGTTTGGTGGGCTCTCGGGGATACTGATAAATTTGACTAAATCACGATTTTTCCGCTGACGAAAGTCACAACTAAAGTCTTCTCAGTTCCACTGCAGTGGTCTCAAGGCCCAGTGAAGTACCTGGGCATCTGGATTAGCCACAACACCGAGGAGTTATGGTGCTCTAACTATGACTGACTGATGGACTGGCTTGGGCAGTGTATAAAGAGTTGGATTGCTCTCCCACTGTCCATGACTGGATGGCTGGCCATTGCAAAAATTGTGGTTCTGCCTAAACTCCTCTACCTCTTCACAAATCTCCCCCTCCCACTCAGTAACTACTTCAGGAGAAGACTGCGCTCCAACATGATCACTCTGACATGGGCTGGTAAACAGCCCAGAGTCTCCTGGGAAATTCTTACCTTACCATTTGAGCAGGGCGGACTTGGCGCGCCTGACTTTGATTTATATTACTATTGTGCCCAGGAGCAGTTTAGCTTCAACTGGGTATACCCCACACAATTTATGGTGCATACCATGCCCAAACATGACCAAGCAGCTCCGCTCCCTCTCCACCTAGCTATATACAGAGCTAAGGCCTGTCTCCGTGCTGGTGCGGACACGGTGGGATGTACGATGTGGGTATGGCATGAGCTGCACTGTAGAGCGCAACTGGAGGTGATGTATGCCCCTTTGGTCCCCCTGGTCAGACACCCCTAGCTGCCATTTCTAACGGAAACGGGCCCCTGTGCTCGACTGAGGAAACTGCAGCTCACCAAAATGGGAGATGTGTTCCCAGAGGGCAACTTTATTGAACCACACCAGCTGCGGGAGGGGGAGGACATGACTATACTGGAACATATGACATATTATCAACTGCGAGCTACAATGCGCGCTTATCGTCCCTCCTTCTCAGCCGCGGCACCCACGTTCCTTATGCTCGAGCGCTTTCTGGGGAAGCCCTCACCACGCAAGCTGATTACGCGCTTATATACAGATATGCAACGCATGGCGCGCATACACACCCCGTGAGCCCAACAGGAGTGGGAGGCCTCGTTTGGAAACTCAATCACGCAGAAGCAGTGGACCTTCTGTTGCGCGCAGGTGTGGGCACTTTCTCCAAACTATTGGCTCCGTCTCATTCACTTCAAATTTCTCCATAGATTATATAGAACACCAGTTTGGCTTCACAAAACGGGATTGACAGATGAGGCACGCTGCCAGCCATGCTGCTTCCCCACGGCGACCTTCCTCCACCTGGCCTGGGAATGCCCCAAGATTCAGCATTACTGGACGACTATTTTCGATGCAATAGAGAAGATGCTTGACATGCATTGATCAACTAGCTGGGTCTGGCTAAGCCACCGATGATGGTTCTGCAAAGGCAGGGAGAGGAGAGCCCCGGCTGGTGATTCCTACTATAGTGGAGCGGTGCAGAACTGTAACTGCTGTGAATTTTTCTCTGATCTTCTTTGTTTTTACAAGTAACGGAAAATGGGACGCTCATCCTGAACCTTGCCTTTCTTTGCCTAAAGCGGATTCCTGCAGCTTTAACACCTTGGTGGGACTCAGTGTCCCAAGGTGCAATGCCAGTAATAGGCCACAGCTGCTGAGGGGGGAGGCGTGACCATCGCGCTATAAAGCGCTGCCTCGACCCCGCGGCGCGGGATGCTCATCCTGAACTTTGCCTTTCTTTGCCCAAAGCAGATTCCTGCATCTTTAACACCTTGGTGGGACTCGGTGTCCCAAGGTGCAACGACAGTAATAGGCCACAGCTGCCGAGGCGTGACCACCGCGCTTTAAAGCGCCGCCTCGACCCTGCGGCACGGGACGCTCATCCTGAACCTTGCCTTTCTTTGCCCAAAGCGGATTCCTGCAGCTTTAACACCTTGGTGGGACTCGGTGTCCCAAGGTGCAATGCCAGTAATAGGCCACAGCTGCCGAGGGGGAAGGCGTGACCATCGCGCTATAAAGCGCTACCTCGACCCCCGCGGCGCGAGAGGCTCATCCTGAACCTTGCCTTTCTTTGCCCAAAGCAGATTCCTGCAGCTTTAACACCTTGGTGGGACTCGGTGTCCCAAGGTGCAGCGCCAGTAATAGGCCACAGCTGCTGAGGCGGGAGGAGTGACCATCGAGCTATAAAGCGCTGCCTCGACCCCCGCGGCACGGGACGCTCATCCTGAACCTTGCCTTTCTTTGTCCAAAGCGGATTCCTGCAGCTTTAACACCTTGGTGGGACTCGGTGTCCCAAGGTGCAACTCCAGTAATAGGCCACAGTTGCCGAGCGTGACCATCACGCTATAAAGCGCTGCCACGACCCCCGTGGCGTGGGACGCTCATCCTGAACCTTGACTTTTTTTGCCCAAAGCGGATTCCTGCAGCTTTAACACCTTGGTGGGACTCGGTGTCCCAAGGTGCCATGCCAGTAATAGGCCACAGCTGCAGAGGGGGGAGGTGTGATCATCGCGCTATAAAGTGCTGCCTCGACCCCCGCGGCATGGGATGCGTGCAGGCCGCACCTGTGCGAAGCCCGGGCCAAGGGCGGGCCCGTCCTGTGCCCGTCGGCAACAGGAGGAGGCGGGGCGGGGCCACCCCCCTTGAGTGTCAAATCTGGGTTAGTTTAAGGTTGTGAGTCTGGTACGGAACCGAAATTGCAGGTTATTGCATGGGTCGTGCTATAACGACAGGAGCTCCCAGCTGCATTTACAACAGATCTGGAACGTCGAGCGTTCACTCTTATAAAATAAGATACTGTTCTTAAGACATAAAGTTAAGTTTATCTTTTCTTTTCTTGCTTTTTGTATTTGAGGTTTAGTGCGTACATGCTACCATGGATACTTTAAAACAAAGCTTGTTCTGTTGGAATTATTAATTTTATTATCTTTTGCAGAATACGGGACAGTGGACATTGAAGTACTCGCTAATTGCTAATTGCTAAACTGCGTTTGGGTTACTGACTGATCTCTTTTATATTACTTTCCTTGTTAGCTTCTTAACTGACCCGGAGGGGAGTGTGAGATTTTGAAATCTATCCCAAGGGTTGGATCCCACACCTGGTAACATCTGATAATAATTTAGCACACAATTGTAGCTTAGTTGTGAAGTGTTCATTTGAGATCTGCTTTGACCCTCACGCCTTTACTCCTTTTGCGACCTTTACTTCACAAATTATTCATCAGAAATGGGAAAGAGAAAGCACACTGCCTCTGCTGGCAAGAACCGAACCCCAGATAAGTCCCAAATCACGCTTTTAAAGTATATTACAGGGGCTATGGGGACTACTGAAAAGCAAATATCAACGGTTGAGGAGTCATTACATATAAATAACAATTGTGTTCCTGCTTCGACAACCGTACCTCATGTGTACCAAGCCCCTAATTACATATCAGAGAACCATACTAGTTGTCCCGTAGACACTAGCGAAGATCCTGGGATTAGAAGGAAGCATAATAAAAGTGGTAACAGCAGGGTAAACGGCTGTATTCAACATCTGCCCGAAACCATCTCTCCATCAAAGTCTAACTCCCCACCCTTAAAATGAGTCAGAAAGCCACGGACAACCCCTCTGGGACCCGCACAACCAGAGAGATAGCGCGACCTAAGCAAGCAACTAGTCAAGCCCAGGCCAAAGAACAACTAGCCACTGTCCCGGTTCATACAAACACAGAAACGGACCTGACAATAATTAGTAAGCTAGATACTCTAGCCGAGTCTCTGAAAGTACTCGATCAATACCTTAATAATATTTTGGGTTTCATACAAATCCGCCTAGCGAAGGTAGAGACAAGAACTAATTTGTGCCTGGAGCTCTTGAATATTGTTGCTACCGCCCATGCTCCAAAAGCCTGTGACAGCACAACACGCTTAGCTTCATCTGAAGCTTCAATCCAAACTGCAATTGAAGCAAGTAATACACTGCCAATGGGGCCAGGTTCACATCCCTTTAATCATGCAGGTACACAAAACAATAGAGTAGTGGGCAAGGTGACCACAAGCGGATATTCATCCCAACTTGATGAAAGAGGAGGACAAAATAGTGATACTGGTGCAATGACCCCAGCCTTAATAAACCATCATAGTGATCACATAGTACATACATCTGACCGCTTGGATTTGCCACCAGCGGCTAAACCGTATGTGGTAGTCTTAACGAACGTCCCCCCACTACCCATAAATAGTAGGGAAAGCTGGATCTCATTAAGAAATATGTCACTGAACTGGCTGGGTGTTGGAACAGGGTTAACTGAACATCTATTTACTGAATGTAAAATGGCAAGGAGGTTTAAATGGGTGGGGTGTGGGAAAAAGAAATTATCTGGCGATTGTGTCGTACTAACTTTTAAGACACCTCAGTTAGTTGAAACTGTGTTGAACAGAACCAGAATCAGCACTATATCCATAGATATGATTGTTACTGTTCCTTTGGGATATTTCTACCAACCTAAATTTTATATTAATGACATCAGGCCAAAGCCAACATTTGCCCAGAGAACGAGGATGGACCACAGGTACCTGGTTCAAACCTCTAACCGTTTCCACTGTCTATCCTCTTTAGATGGCTTGGATTGACTTAATGATTATCCAACTATAGGTACTTTAGATCGTCCCCCAAAAACTCACCCTATAGAAAAGACCACTGAAGGTAAACGTTTACAATTAATGACTAAGGAAGTTAGACCGATTACAGTCAGAGGGGCCGACATGGGCAGTAGTAACAATTTAATCCCTCCGATAGGTAATAATAAAATGGAACTGAAACCTACAGGCGATAACTGGCTGGCTTGAAAAGGAAGAGACATAATACGGAATGGCTAGAGTTTGTGACAGATTATCAAATTATTTCCCTGCAAGAGACATGGCTCACAGAGCCCGCCCATATTAATGGATATAGGACATATTTCACATCAGCCATTCAATCAAGTCATGGTCGGGCAAAGGGGGGACTGTGCACTTATGTGTCCAAGAGTGTTCGATTTACTAATATTAATATGGTTACTCATAATCCATATTATCAACTATTACTATGCGAGTCGCAAGGTGCGACAAGGCTGACAATAATTAATTTTTACAATAACACTACAACCAGGGAAATTATAGACTCCTTGAATAGTTTGAGTGCCGAATTGGAGCACATTGTCTCAGATAGTGGAAGTCAAACTATTATTCTTTGGGGGGGGAGGGGCGATTTCAATCTGCAACAATGTTTCACTCAGACGGATAAAATTTGTGGTATGGCAGACCATGAGGGTGGAGATCAGCCCCATTTCAGTCATGGCTGGTATGGGGATAAGATCAATGACACAATAGCAAAATTTTATCTGGTATTTGCAAACGAAATCTCCTCGCCTTATGTGGCTCATAAAACAACCTTCCATGGAAGGAATAGTCAGAGCACTATTGACCACATTTTACTCTCAGACAGGTGTGTAGGTTACCTTTTTAATTTCTCTACTCACACAATTCCACTTAGTGATCACTTCCCCCTGAGGATGCAAATAAACACGGTATTATTCTTTAAACAGAGAAGTGGTAAAATAAATAAACAAGCAACTGAAATTGAATTAGCAAGGAGTAATGGTTATTCCTTACGCTGGACTCAGATTAACCCAGAAGGCTTCCTCAATAAGTTGATTAATGATAAGAGGAGTGCATTCGAAGTGTTGTTTAGATGACTATAGCACAAATATTGAAATCATTACAGCTTTCTTATCAATAACAGAGGGTATCAAAGAGGGCCCTTTCATTGTGTGTGAGAAGGAAAAACAGAACGAGAAGGGATGGTTCGATTTATCGTGTTCTAAAGCACTTAAAAGATTAAAGGAGGAATTACATAAATCGCCCAGAAGCATTACAGAAGTCCGTAAATGTAGAGCCGATTATAAGCAGGCAGTAAACTTGAGGAAATCAAGTTTAAGAGAGAAGGCTTGGGAGCACTTACAGGAAGCAAGCTCCAGTAATGATAGTAGAGCCTTTTGGCGGGTAATAAATTCTACACCCTTTGCCAATCCCGAGGCTCCCAGAGTGGAGCTCGCCATCCTGGAGGAAGAATGGATTAGCCATTTTTCTAAGATCTATGCCTTGCCGGACATAACATTAGTATCTGAGTTTGCCCATAGTTATACTGAAAACACTACTCTATCTCAAACTCCCTCCATTACTCCCTTCACACTTTAAGAAGTTAAAAATGCTATCCTTGAAAGCAAGAGTGATAAAGCACCGGGACCAGATGCAATACCGGTTGGTCTATACAAGGGCAATATTGATCTATGCGGGCCTGTCTTAACCCTGGTACTAAGGGCCTGCTGCTCAACAGGAAAGTTGCCTACCTGGGGCGAGTCCATTATCGTCCCGATCTTTAAAAAAGGAGCCCGCCTCAATCCCGCCTGCTATAGACCTATCTCCCTCCTTGATTCTCTTTTCAAGGTAGTAGGGCGTGTCATTCTAAAAAGTTTGCAGGACTGGGCGGAATCGCAAAACATCCTGTCAGATCTACAATACGGTTTCCGCCCGGGGATTGGGATGCTAGAGCAGAGCCTCAATCTAAATATGCTAATTGGAAAGTATGTTCATGTCAAAAGAGGGAACCTATATTTAGCTTTTGTCTAATTATCCTCGGCTTTTGATAGTGTCATACATTCCAAGCTTTGGCAAAAATTGATGGACATGGGGGTCGAGGCACCGCTCATTAGTTTTCTGAGGGATCTATACTCGGGCTGCAAAACCAGGGTTAGATATGGCAGCAGGGGAGAATGTACTGAAGCATTCAGCATGGAAAGAGGGGTGAGGCAGGGGTGCGTCCTGGCCCCCTTCCTGTTTTCATTATATATTAACAGTGTAGGGGAGGCACTTGCAACATCAACTAAAGATCTACCACAAATAGGAACGCGCCCTGTCCCGTCCCTCTTCTACGCTGATGACGCCGTTCTTTTGGCTCGCACACCCCTAGCCCTTCAGTCCCTGCTGTCAAATTTTTCAGAGTATATGAAAGATCTTGGTCTCCTAATCAATCTAGGGAAAACGTTCATTATGAAATGTGGTAGGACAAGCAAAAAATGTAGAGACATAAGAATAGACGACACCTCCATTGGCTTTACTAATACCTTCTCCTACTTGGGAATTTTATTTGACAGAGATGGTCTGTGGAATAAACCCATTGCCAACAGGAAGTTACTATTTAGCAAATCCTGCATGGCTCTCAGGAGTTTTGCAAAACGTTTGGGCACAAATCCCCCCGAAGTAATGATGAAAATCTATAAAGCCAAGTGTCTGAGTATAGCTACAAATGGGGCGGGACTGTGGGGGTACAGAAATCAGTTATTTACTCGCCATTCCTAAAAGTACATCAGTTTATGTTAATCATGCGGAATTGGGGGCACAACACGTGGCAGATTTAATAAAGCGGCAACCAATACTCCTCTGGCATAAAATCTGGTCTTCAGAATATACAGTGTTGAACAGAGCAATTATTGGGGACTGTCAAAAATTAAGCTTGTACACAAGAATTTCTTGGATAGCGTACGTTCAACACTTTTTCAGTGACATGGGCTGTTGAGAGTATTCTGAAAGACCAGATACTCTTTGTACCATTAGCAAAAAAACTCTGGAGGAGAAAGGGTTGAGGCATCTAGATAATCTTAGATGGACACTTGAAGCTCCTAAACCAAGTGTATTAAAGAACCAATTAATTTCAACTACGTTTAATATGCAACCCTATCTCAAATCTGTATTGCATGGTAGACATAGATTTGTTTTAACCCGCCTAAGACTAGGCATTTTTCATCGACTAGTTAGTCTCCCAAAAATGAATGATTGGGCAGTGAACTTGATTAACTGTCCCTGTGATAATATGTTACCACAGGATAAAATGCATGTGGTCCTCTTCTGTAAGTTTTATACTCACTTACGGAAAAGATATATATTACCAATACTAAAACCGCATGGCTTTACTCAATGTTGCCCCGCATATTTATATCTGCAAACATTACCCACCCTAGAAATATGCTGCAGAATGGCGACATTCTTATGGTTGGTCTTTTATAATAGAAAGAACATGGTTTAATCCTATGACTGGGCTAGAATGTATAGCTTTAAAAATGTTAACTGTTTTAGAAATATCGAAATGAGCATTTGGTGAAATTGAGGGCTGTGTAACATAATAATTTTATTGTTATATTTTTAATTTGACCAGACTTGTGAAACATCTTGTGTCTTTGAATTTTAGCTAAATTAGATTAGTCTATTTGAATACTAGACTAGATGGAGGGTCCGGGGGACCAGGCCCTATAATACTTAATTGCGCCTCCTTCGTGCATAGGCCGTGGTAAATTATATGTAACAAATATAGGCACAGGATGATTCTGGAGTTAGGAGTTTTTACCCCCCCCAGTACATGATGATCTGGATTTTTAACTAACATTAACACTTACGCACTTTATAAAACTTGGCCGGGCACGTTTGTCACCAAGGTTGCCCCTACAATGGACCGTATTTCGCACTTAGTCAGGATGTGTACACAAGCATAAAATCCTAATATAATTGGTCTTTTAAGTTTTAATACTGTTTGTGTATTTTAACTAATCATGGCAGCTTTTTATTTTAGGACAAGTACTGTATAATGTTGTCTGATGTATCTTATGCTTTTATGGATGTATTATGCATTTGAATAAAGACTTGACTTGACTTGACTTGACATGCACTTAAAGAGATTCCCCTTGACTGCGCTGGTCGGTTATATGAAAGACCTGCCAAAGGAAGGCAAAAAACTTGCAGCCATACTCCTATTGCTTGCAAAGCGGCGCATTGCGATGAATTGGGGGAGAAGCCGGGTCCCACATAGAGAGGAGTGGCTCGGGGATGCGGCGTTCTGTCAGGAGCAGCTGGCTGCTTATTGGGACCTTCCACCCCCTCAGACCCGACCCAGAATAATATGGAGCCTGCTGCAGCTCTATATGCAGTCTAGCACAGAGAATGAGGCACCTACCCACTCCCAAACCTCAAGCAATAGGGAGTGGCACGGGGATCATTAACTGAACAAACTCACGTGACCCATTTCCCCTTACGGACCAAGAGATCGAGACCGGTCACCCCTCCCCTTTCTCTGTCCCTGTTCCTCCTCTTTTTTCCCCTCCCTGGTTAGCTATGACACGCCATATGTTTGTTTTTCTTTTTCTGTTGCAATGCACCTTGCAATCTTGCTCTGTAATCTCTGAGGGTAATATTCGACCTTGGGGAACTGAGGCGTGGTTAATTAAGATCATATCATATATGATAATTTTGCATGACTAATGTATCAAGTTCTGAGGTTCAGCCGACCTTTGTTATTGTGCACTGCAAGGGTGCTTGTATATCTGGATACTTGAAAATGCTGAATAAACAGAATAATTTTTTTTATATATATAACTTCAATTGTTTTTTTTAGTTCCTTCACACTAATAGTTGGGCAGTAACCAGCAGAATCAAGCCAAAGATTAGCTAAACCCATCCCCATGAAAGAATCTTTGACGTATTCAAACCAAGGGGATTTAGCAGCAAGGGGATGTTTGAGTATTTCCTCCAGCTTGCTACGATAGAGCGATAATTCAGGGGTAACAAACAAGTGTCTCCAGAAAGTCAAGGGGTGAAGTTCAATCTTTTCAGAAATTGGCCTAAGTCTAAACTCAACGGTATGAAGGGAGTGCTAACCGGTAAACACAAAAGCTGCCTCATAAACCTATTTTCGGCCATTACTAGTGAATTTTGATTTTTGTGCCTCAAGATCTCCGCACTGTTAAAGGGCAACCACCAGTGCCTGGTATGTATACATCTGGAGGACTGGAGAAACAAGTCTGCAGAGGGACCCTTTGTGCAACTTCTGCAGCCCCCCAATATGCCATTCCAATTTAAGTCTCCTCTTAGCTGTATGATGCACCCAATCCATCTTTTCCTCTAATGTAATGCCCAAATAGTGAAATAGGTGGACCTATTCATGGGGAATACCCTCTAAGGTGGGATTTGGGTGTGTGGTATGGCAAGGGTTAAAACAATATATTTGGTTTGTTTATATTTATTTCCAGGACCCTCAATGTGCAAAACCTGCTAAAATGATCAAGTGTTTTCTGTAATCCCATCAGTGATTTTGCTAAAAGAAGAGTATCATCTGCAAATATGAGGGCCGGAACCATCATGCCAGCTAATCTAGGGGCATCATTATAGCAGTTATTAAGGAAGGTAACTAAATCATTTAAGAATAAAGTAAATAGGGTGGGGGCCAGCACACAACGCTGTCTTAAGCCCCACTTTTCAGGAAAGGGTTCTGTTACTTCATACAACTTTCCGCACCAAACTTGTGCATAATTATTTTGGTGTAATCTCTCAATTATACTACACAAAAAGCTGGGACTCCCAACTCAGCTAGCGTTTTCCACAGTAAGGTTCTTGGGACTAGGTCAAACGCTTCTCTGAGGTCTACAAAGATAGCATATAGCCTTCCCTTCTCTATGCTAAACGTCTTCCAGTAAATCATCTGCAACCTGAATCCCTGGTCTACAGTAGAGGTGTTAGATCGAAAACCCACTTGTAGGGGGCAAATATGATCCTGCTGAAAATACAAGGGGATTACTACTGATTCAGGTGGTGTTCCATCACCAGGCATTACTTGATATCAATTACAAAAGTATGCTATCCAGGCCTCGGCAGCAATATTATCATCTATCTTGGAGAGTCTCTCCCTATTAAGAAAAGAGTTTGGTTATTTTCCCTCGCGGCTTCTACTAGGAGCCTGTGCCTTTTTGCTTTTGCAAGTGCGGTTTGGTATGCAGCTTTTTTGACTTGGATCTCTCCCCTGCTATTGCTCTTGATGGAATTAATCTAAGCGCTTTTGGCCAGTCTACAATGTCAGTTAAACAAGGATGGTACTCTACTCCTTCGTCCTTGGATGCTTACTTCTCTAAGAAATTCCTTTTTTAAGCTATCACAAAAGGAGTTATGTATTTCTCCAACCTTTAAAAAAAAACAGTCTCCTGGTTAGATACCAGGTTAATACTGCAAAGCTCCCCCAGAGAGTGTTCCAGCTTAGTATATATAGAGCTCAGAGGCTTCTGTGACCAAGCCACTACACGCCAGTGAATTTTACGTTTATTGTGAGTACGCTGACACCTGCTATCCAGCATTTGGGGGAGTGCTTACTGGTTGGAGGCCATAGTAAACTCCAAGGTAATCTCGAGTGCTTTCTGATCACTATAGTGCCTAGACACCACAGCCATATTCAATAAAAATGGCCATAGTTTAACATCCACTAAAATATAGTCAATTAAACTAGTGCTACATATCCTGCTAAAAGTGTACTTCCCATCTCTCTCCAATTTTGTCCTCACATTACACGTGTGGATACTGTGGTTCAGTGATAAGGCGTTTAGTTGGACTGCCAGTTGGGACCAATTCTTAATCGGAGGAATATTGAGGGCAGGAATTAGCCAAATCCTGTCCTCTTCCGACAATAGAGTGTGACTAGCTAGATCAAGAGGCTCAAACTGGTG
The DNA here is from genome assembly GCA_963921515.1 of Calotriton arnoldi. NCBI lineage: Eukaryota > Metazoa > Chordata > Amphibia > Caudata > Salamandridae > Calotriton > Calotriton arnoldi. The sequence continues at coordinate 810,958 of CAWUFW010008447.1, read as the reverse complement.
ATTGAAGTAACCTCCCACTTTTTTCAAAGTATCAGGATGAAGCCCCACCACGTGTGAGGCTAGCAGATCAATAGTTGTGGATATAGCGATTTGCAGATGGTCTTAAGTAAATGTTATAGATACTGACTATACATCCATTGGGGAGTTTAATAGTTACACATAAGATTTCATCGGTTATCGATACTGCCCTGATCACTACACAGCCCAGATGTGTCTCAATCCATATCATCAATCCTCCAGAGTGTCTTCCTCTACCATGACACCTCGCCTCAACACTATATGAGGCAAAGTCAGCACAACTAATTTTATGACTTTGCCACGTTTCTTGAAAAAGACAAATGTTTAATGTGTTGATAGACGTTCCCCAATCTAGATTGTCCAATTTAGAGCCCAGCCCTGCAAGGTTCCATGATACTACACTTAATCTTTTGTTATTCCCTGAATAGGTGCAATCCTATGTGTTTCCAGTCCGGAGTGTAGTTCCGGGCCACACCCTCCCACTGGATCTAATCCCGTAGCTACTATTATGGAATCTCCCTCATTGTGGCCTCCAGAATTGACACTAGAAGGTGCCATTATCCCAGAGGATGAATCGAGACTCGCCTTTTCCCCTGTGACTATGTCTGTGAGAGATATTGATTGTCCCATAGTGTCATCGTGCTGTGGGGGCACTAGGGGGGCAATAGGTTAGGTCCCACCAATATTTGGACCGTTGTAACGATTGATAACTTACCTCCGGTTTACCACCCTACTAGGGTCCATTTTAACCAAACTATACCCAGGCAAAGAATCTATAACTTAGGCCCATGTAAGGTCTTTAGTGACGACTGGGCCCAAAAACAAATACATGAATGGATTTGTTTACCTCCCTGAGGGACCTAGGCTTCACATATCAGCCTTGGGGATTCGTTTCTCTAACTATGAAAATGCTATTGATTATGTTAATTCATATAGACAAATATTTGTGCTAGGATGTTTGCTATTTTGGTAAAGTGTTCACAATTGTAATAGAGGCATTTTTCGAATTAAATAATATATTGGCCTTCAAGCACAGATATCACTATTTGCACGAAGGATGCCATTTGCACTGCACTTATGAGGAGCATATAGCACTAGCCGTTGTGAAACCACCTTGTGTGGCTGAAACATTTACGTTGGCCTCATTGTTTCTGGTGAAGGTTAGAGGCCTATCTGCTCCCAGCCATAATCTGCTGATAGCATTCCTCAATCAAACTGGGGAGTGTGGGAGTGGCAGTTGAAGGAGGAGAGGTCCTGCTGCCTTCATAAATCCAGCTGCCATTGTCCTCTTAGCAGAAGATATTACACGTCAGCAGAAAGATTTTGATTTGTGAAGAAATTAATGTAAATACATCACCGAGGAATGCTGGGAGCGGCATTGAGCTAGAATTGCCGCGATTGGACCACACTTTTACAAGACACTGGTTAGCTTATTTCAAATCATAGAGAGTGTCGAGTGAGATCACCATGAATCCAGAGAGAGTGAGACTGCGCAGATGCTTATCTCATTCTGCTTTCAAACATTTAGATTGAAACTATGTTCTGTTACCTGTCAATAATCCTAAAACGGCCATACATTGTTCCTATGGATGGTTAGATTCATTGGCTAATATGTCTGTGTTCTTGTGTTTCTTTTTTATCAATGTGTAATAATTCCTATATTGATTCCTGACAATTTTGGAATATTACTCTCTGTCATATCTTGTCAATTACTGGATTGATAATCCTCAAACTAATTTTGCGCTGGAATTTCCACTGACCAATTAGGTCAAAGGAAATCAGCAGTTTAACAAAAACTGCAGAGCATCGTTTGAATTAGAAGGCAAGCTCCTGCAATTTCAACCATCCTGGTAAAAGTATGTAATAAAACATGTTTCGAAATTTTTGAAATTTTGTTTAATTTTTGACAGTACCGCCAAAATGTCGGAATTTTATAGTCTGTCATTTTCAAGGCCTATGTTAATTTTTAGCAGAACGTGAAAAGTTGTTTCAGGCGGAGGAATTTTCTGAAGATCTCAGTTTAATATTGCTGTAGTATTACTGTATCCTGAAAATAAAAAAAAACTGCTTAATGTGTACGTCTGCATCATTTGAAAGAACATTTTTCCGGCTGTCGTCACAGACATACAGATTCTAAACGTGTATGCTTCTAATGAAGTAATTAATAGTCACACAGTCTGCCCCTCACTGAATTCATTTGCAATAATTTATCCTTCAATCATTGGATTAATACCCGAAATGTGCCCCTCGTCGCTCATAGAATTATGATCCTAATGTTCCATTTCCTGGCAATTGCTGAATTAATACTGCAAATAGCTTTATTCATTCACTCTTTTGATTTAATTAAATAGTTATAGTCAATCATATCACTCATAATCTCCCTGTCACTCATTGAATTACTCCTCAGTGCCATCTTCTGTTAATCAGAGTATAGTTTATGTATAGGTATACATTGCCAGTAGATGGTAAGATCACACTATTCCAAGACACTTTTCCCTTGCTGTAGTTGTAAGTTGTAATTTTTCTTTTAAAAGCTGCCACAGAAGAGTTATATAACCTGTCAAATGTTTCCTAAGTTATTTATTACATTTATAACAAAGAAAATAAAAAATTTACGATTTTCCGTCAGTTATTTAGTAGCTTTGGACAACTTGAAAAAAGTTGTTAAATGTATGTTAGGAACATAATTCAAAAAGTTGTAAGTTGTAGATAAAAAGTGAGAAAATGTTTAAATGCATTTTTACCAACCAATGCCAGCCTCGTTAATATTCAAAAGGTCAATTAGATGCCAGAAAGTTAGGAGTGAGTAGTAGAAAGAGATCTGAGTGTGGTTTTCAGGCTAATAGTTAAAATGTGAATTGGGATAGGTAATACATTCATCCTCTCTCGTGGTGACACTGAGTCCAACTGAGCTGAGTAATGTTTCTAACTATTATTAAAACAGAGTCCTTTATGTTTGTGTGTGGCCTGCATTATACACATGAAGAATATGTCTTAGCTCTGAAGTTCATTTTACTGTCATTTTGTAAGGTATCTCAGAGGGTATATGCAGGGCCGGCTTTAGCGCTGGTGGCGCCCTGTGCGACAATGTCTGTTGGCGCCCCCCCAATGACCACCTCTGCCACGGATTCCCTCACCACTGCCCTTTAACAGTGCACCTCAAGTCTCCAGAACAACTGTCTCTCGGATTCATTTAGTTTTATAGCACCACTCATACCAGTGTACGGTGTCAGAGCACTTTACATCACACACACACATTGCACAGAGACAATCAAATGTGTGTAAATCAGTGTTTATGAAATGTTACATCAGACAGGACTACAAGGTGTAGTGTAGGAGTAACATGTCATTGATACTGGTAAGCAATATAGTTTAAGAGTCCTTATTCTGGAAAAGCTGAAATTCAGAATTTAAAATGTAACACCATTGTTAGGGGTTCTCTTTAATAACAAGAATTGTTTTCCACCCAAATGAACCCTTTTGGCAAGATTAGGATAATGAAAGACTGGGCAAAAAACATATAGCTCTAACATATACCTTGCAGTTTACACACAGCTCTTTGATGACAGTTAATAGCTCACTGTTCTATATTACGGTTTTGACTTACAAACGACAGGTAACAAAAGGAGCTCTCTTACAGAAGCAGTAACCCACTGAAATAATTTACATTACATCCACTTTGTTATCTGCATGGTACACGTTCTTAGCAGCAGGCATTTTAACCCTCTGCGCTACCTTTGGATGAGTCAAAACTTCCACTAGACAAACCTCTGGTCTCTTTTCAGGAACATGATAAATAACCGGAGTTATCTTGACGTTTTAATTGATGCCTACAAAAATTGCTGGAGGCCAGGAACGCGCCAGCAGGTTGGTGCTTTTAAAATGATAATATTACTTGTAAAAATGACGCACCCACCCCAAGTCAGCGCCTGTTGCGGTGTCACCGATCGCACCGCCGTAGAGCCGGCCCTGGTATATGTGCCTACTGCACTGTGCACCGACTGTGGGGGCCCGTGAGGAACCTGGAGTTTATAGGTTCAAATGTGAGAAAGGGTGACTCAACCTTACATCCTTCAGAAGTGGATACATGAGTATCATTGATAGAATTGATAATATTAATACCTAGTTATATAATTGTAAAGAGGCAATAATGTTTGTGGGATGGGATGTGTGAATGATGCATAAGCCCTTGTCACTCCATTCAGTGAAACGTATCAGAGGGTACATTTGTTTTTGTGTTTTATTTGCTTACAGAATGGACCAATTCAAAGACAAGCACTTAACAAAGAAATCAGGCATTGTTGCAGAGCACAAAAATGTTCTTTATAGTGAACTATATCAAATAATAGATCACACAAGAGGCAGTACCAACAAAACAATGGGAATCATTTATACATATATTCATATTGTAATGTGGGCCATTTACAAGGATCTCCCCCAATATTCAGGTTTTGTTTTACGCTCCTGCCTTCCCCCTAGGCACTCCTGTTTGTCCCTCCTGCTTCCTTACGAGCACGCATGCTTGCCTCCTCTCAGCCAGGAACTCCTATCCAGCTTCCTCTACCAGGCAATCTAAATCTTTCCCATCTACCCCTTTAACCTCCCAGTGTTTGTGTGTGAGTGACTATCTAGGGGTGCACACCCATCTGTGCGAGTGAGTATCTGTGAGTGTGTCTGGTTGCATGTGTCTTTGAGTGTGTGTACAGACACATGGAGTGTGTGTGTGCTGTACCCTCTGCCCACCCATTGTAAAATGTTCCGCCTCACAAACCAATGGTATTTCTAAGCAATGTGTGGGCATCCTTGGCATGATGTCCACCCTCAGTAAAAAGTTGCCTCCTTCGTAATTAATGTAATTTTAGACATTTTGTGGGCATCCAATAAATAATGCCTCCCTCTAGTGAAATGCTGGCCCCCTTGTAATGGTGGTATTCCCTGCCAGCTGGTGGGAATACATGGCATGCTGTCCACCCTTGTAAAATGCTGGGCCTGCGAAACAGTAATTCCTTGCATATTATGGGCATCCATGCTTTGATGGTACCACTCTCTCTCTACTGCTGGTGTTATAGAGTGCATTTTTAACATATTATAGGAACCAGCCGTGGCCCGTGCAGGTAAGAGCGGTGGGATGGTGGGGTGGTGGGGCTGGGTGTGGGGGGATTTCTACAGACAACGATGAGGGAAAATTAATTATTTATTTAATTTTCCCTGTGATCATCTGTCAAATCCCCCCAAACCCAGCCCGACTGCTCTTACCTGCATGGGCCGCGGCTGAAAGGAACCCATGGCTCAATGATGATCCTGGTATTCTTGATATATTGTGAGCATCCATTACAGAATAATGGTAGTTCTGAGCAACTTATAGGCAGCTGTGACACTAACACTTGATATAATGCTGGCACCTGCGCTTTTTTGATAATTTATGACATACTGTGAGCATGTGTGGCATGACAGTGCCTACCCTAGAAAAATGCTGACTTGGCTCAAATTATGGTGATTTCTTTTATATTTTTGGCATGATGGTGCAAGGCACATACATGATTTTGAATACAATAAAGATCAAGCAGGCTCAGAGGAAATAGGAACTAGTGCAAGTGAACATATGTAATGTGTATGCTGAGTACATTTCTAGTTAACTTTCTCCCCAAAACGTGGGAAAGACAAGTTTTTTGTTAGTGCCCTGATTTTGCCTTTGTAAATGCTTATTTAATTTAGGTAAACCCAGAAAAACAGATTGTCATTTGTTCTTGTATAATAAGATCAGTGACAGAATATCGGAAACACAAATATTGTGTGGACAGAATATTGTGTCAAAAATATTGAGGACAAGAATATTGTGAAGCTAAGTGCAAATAGATAAGTATACATTAACTATTCTTAACTCCAAATCTACATACCTTGAAGATATATATTGTCAAGGTACATATATGTGGAGTTATATATAGTAAAACTTTACTTACCCATAGAAAATGACCTACATGATATTCTTCTCCTCGATATGTTTGACACAATATTCTCTACCACGATATTTGTGTTTCCAATATTTTGTCCAAAGTCTGTATAGTAATGATCTGCTGTAATTCAATGCTGGTTTGCAATTTTGATTCTGAGAACATCACTACCTCTATTGCTATTTCAGTAAAATCATGTTGATTCTTGTTTTGACTGTAGTGTTGTGCCTTGTGAGTTAGAGATGACAAGACCCTTTTGGTTCCTGATGTACTCCGTAGAACAGTGATGTAAGTGCGTGGGTGTGGGTGATAGGATTCATAATGTAGAATGCTCAGTTAATAGTTAATCGCTGAGGAATAAAGACGTGCAATACCAAGCTCCGTGTGTGGTGTGATCATTTGCATGTACCTGGGCTGGGGAGGACGCTACAACTGACGTTGAGATAGGAGATTACATAAACCCTATGACTCGAAGCACCAAGCGTGCTCTCCTGGAGAGTTTGCCGTGGTCCAACAAACTGCTTGTGCATGCCACCGGTGCCTCAGTTGAAGTGAAAATCGACAGTTGGCATATGTTGACTCAAAGCACCACTTCAGCCAGTACAAGCCCTGTGAAGAAAGTGGAGGCCTTACAGAAAGTTTGTTTGTCGTCAGCTAGATATTTGCTAATAACGTCGAGACAAGAAGTACTGCGCCACAATGTGACACAGAGCCATCATTCATACTGTAAGACAACGCTAAAAGCAAGTGACAACCAGATACAACCAGGTACAGCAAAGCGCTAAAGGCATTGATAGCCGAGTGCAATAAAGAGCTAAAAGTGGAAACATTTCTGATGTAAAAAAATGCTAACAGCAGTAGAAACTATGTTGAGGAGGCCATTAGTCTCAGAGCAATAGATAGTTGACTCTCCGATTCCTTCAGACGACAAATGCTGAAAGAGACACTCAGTTTCAAATGAGTACTCATGGCTGCAAGGGCAGAAGAAAGAGCTGAAAGACAGGCAGCTAACATGGAGGCCGGAACAGCCAAAAATGAATCAACGCTAAGTGTGAAAAGTAAGCAGTAACATAGGACAGAAAGCCATGAAGTAATGTCTCCAATGGAAAATAAATTGTGTTTTCGATGTGGATTTTCCTTTCCATATGAATGTAGATGTCCTGTCATTGGACAGGTACGCAAAGGCTGCAGGAAAAAGAACCATTTTGTAACAGTCTGCAAAGCGAGGGAAAAATCAAGTGTGTCATGTCGCGAAAACAAAATGGGGGCAAGATCAAGTGTGTCACATCGAGAAAACAAAATGGATGCCAGTACATTCCAGATGTGACACTCTACGCACATCTACAAGGCCAAGCAGCAACATCAGTTGAGGCAAGTAGAAACTGAACAATGTTGATTGTCATCAAATTCTTCGTCTAAAACCTCACCACTGTCACTGTCAAGTGACAGTGAGGAAGATGGGTGTGCAGTCTCAATGTTGACTGCTGGACGACATGCACAGGTAGGATTAGCTTCTTGCAAGGAAGAATGCTGGTTGAAGCAAAGTCGACAAGTGAAAGTGCAAAATTCATTTGAACACTGTCCCAAGACCACACTGAAAGCGAATGGGTGCTCCATACTTTTCATCATAGACATTGGCGCATAGATAAATATTATGCTAGAGGAAAAATACAATGTACCGTCTCCAGTGCCCCGTTTAGCTCTATCGAAAACCAAAGTGTACACGTGGGCTGCTTCGACGCCACTCCAAAGTTAAGGTTCCTTCATTGTCACTATGAAGCATAAAAAGACAAAGGTACAAGCGCCAATTAATGTCTTGCCAGGCACTTCATCGAGCGCATGTTTACTCAGTTTCAGTACTGCTGCTCACATGGGGCTGATTTCTGTAAACTACCATGTCATTGCCCATCATGAGATAATGAATCAGTTTCCATCCCAGTTTCATGGACTGGGAAGACTTAAGACCATGAAAGTGCAACTTCACATAAATGAGGACATTCCTCCTGTTGCTCAAGGACATCGTCGAACTGCGTTTCATTAATAAGAGGCAGTTGAGAAAGAACTTGAGACACTATTAAAGGGCAACACCATTGAGCAATTCACTGGTCTGACACCATGTGTATCACCCATAGTGACAATGCCAAAAGAGGATAGTTGAGGAGCTGTGCACATATGCGTTGATATGCACCAAGCGAATAAGGTGATTGAAAGAGAACAACTTCCGGGTCTGCACATTGCTGACATAATTATGCAGCTGAATGGAGCTAAAGTATTTTGCTTCCTTGATTTGAACAAAAGGTATTACCTGCTCAAACTGGAAGAGAACTGTAGGTACATTACAACCTTTTCGAATCATGTTGGTTTGTTTCGATATAAAAGACTACGTTTCGGAGTGTGATCAACTGCAGAACTGTTTCAGGATGTAATTTGTCACATAATACAGCCAGTCAACAATGATTTCAGTTACACTGGTGACATACTAGTTTTGGGACCACATGAAGGGAACATGTGTGTTGTATACTTACTGATGCAGGTTTCACATTAAATGCAGAAAAATGTGAGTTTCATAAAACCAAACTCAAGTTGTTTGGTCAAATCTTTTCTGAAGTGGGAATGACTCTGGATCCAAATAAGGTACAGGCCTTGTCATCCACTTCTCCCCCACAAGATGCAACTATGCTGTGATCCTTCCTTGGTATGGACAGTTACTGGTCAAGATATATGTGACTTTGCCACTGAGTGCCCCATTGAGAGACTTAACAAAATGAAATGTCCCATTTCAATGGTCAAGTGAATGTGAACAAAGCTTCAAGAATATCAAGCCTGCAATTGTGAACACAACTGAAATGGCATACTTTGATCCGAAATTGCAGACAGAGATTGTTGTTGATGCAAGCCCAGTGGGGTTGGGTGCCATCCTTGCCCAGCACACTGGACATCCCAATGGCCCAAGACACATTGTGGCTTATGCTAGCTGAAGTTTGTCAACAACAGAATCTGCCTATTCATAACCTGAAAAAGAAAGCCTAGCTTTAGTGTGGCTAGTGAACATTTTCATGTGTTCCCATATAGAAAGCATTTCTCAGTTGTCACTTACCACCAAGCATAGCTCAACATTTTCGGCAATCCTAAAGCCAAAATGCCCCCTTGCTATGAGAGGTGGGATTGCAATTGCCGGAGTATAAATATGTGACTGTGCATCGTCCAGGAAAAGATCAAAACCCTGCTGACAATTCTCCACGTGTGCCACTACAGTATCATGGCACTACTTCTAAAGCAGCTGATGTCTATCTTAATTTCATTGTGAAGTCCAGTACCCCTGCTGCCATATCGGTAGAAGAGATCATTGCTGCCACGAGCACTGACAGGGATTTGCTAATATAAGTTATTAAACTGGCACATGAGGGACACAGTGGAGTTGATACGAAATGAGTGTTGTTCCCTCATCTTGAGGAAAGAGTTGAAAAAGAGATAATGGCATGTCATTTGTGCAACTGTTTGTCCTGTAAGACAACCCCACATCCATTACACATGTATGATCTCCCAAAGCATGCATGAGAGAAGATTGCAATTGATTTCTTGGGACCCCTTGACAATGGACATCATCTACTAGTCTTTGTTCATGAATATTCCCATTTTCCCCTTCTAAAAGATCTGTCGTCAGCTACTCACAACAGGGTCATTGAGAGGCTAGAAAGTATTTTTGTAACATGGGGTGTTCCTTCGATTATAAAATCTGACAATGGCTTTTAAAAGGCTAGAATTTAAAGATTTTCTCACTCATTTAAATGTCAAGCATCAGAAAAGCACATCTCTCTGGCCACGGGCGAATGGTGTGGTCGAGAGATTTATGAGTACCCTCAAGAACACCGTCCAGTGTGCTGCATTGGAAAAGCTAGAACTCAAATCAGTTCTGCAGTCTACGTTTCGTGGATACAGGGAAATTCCTCATTCTACCACGGGTGAGAGCCCTGCCACTATAATGTTTGGGAGAGGCATAGGAAACAAATTGCCACAATGGACCAATTAGAGATCTATTGACGTTGATAAACTTTGAACCACTGATTAGTCTCACAAGTGCAAAATGAAGACCTATGCTACAGATGCCGCTGTGCTTGGAGCACTGTGTTCAACAGAGGAGGCCAAATTATTGTCTGGATTCAAGCTAGCCTGGCTGAAGAAGGGTGATGCCCTGAAACCGGTCCTAGGATGCTTGTTTCCGGTCCAGGGAGGACCTGGCTTGGCAGTTCGGGCTGGACTGTTCCCACAAGGAACAGGGTCAAGACTGATTTGCATATGGCTGGGTCCAAACTGGGGTGGTGTGGTGAGCAAAAGAATGATGGATGTAACCCAGATCCTTGTGACTGGGGGTGAATGTTTGCATTGTCCAGCATTCCGTCCATCAATTGTTTCTTTTGCATTTGTCGCCCTAAGTGGGAAGGGTATGCCCAGACGTGGGTCCCGTGCTCACTACACCACTGGATTCAAGCTAGCCTGGCTGAAGAAGGGTGATGCCCTGAAACCGGTCCTAGGATGCTTGTTTCCGGTCCAGGGAGGACCTGGCTTGGCAGTTCGGGCTGGACTGTTCCCACAAGGAACAGGGTCAAGACTGATTTGCATATGGCTGGGTCCAAACTGGGGTGGTGTGGTGAGCAAAAGAATGATGGATTTAACCCAGATCCTTGTGACTGGGGGTGAATGTTTGCATTGTCCAGCATTCCGTCCATCAATTGTTTCTTTTGCATTTGTCGCCCTAAGTGGGAAGGGTATGCCCAGATGTGGGTCCCGTGCTCACTACACCACTGGATTCAAGCTAGCCTGGCTGAAGAAGGGTGATGCCCTGAAACCGGTCCTAGGATGCTTGTTTCCGGTCCAGGGAGGACCTGGCTTGGCAGTTCGGGCTGGACTGTTCCCACAAGGAACAGGGTCAAGACTGATTTGCATATGGCTGGGTCCAAACTGGGGTGGTGTGGTGAGCAAAAGAATGATGGATTTAACCCAGATCCTTGTGACTGGGGGTGAATGTTTGCATTGTCCAGCATTCCGTCCATCAATTGTTTCTTTTGCATTTGTCGCCCTAAGTGGGAAGGGTATGCCCAAACGTGGGTCCCGTGCTCACTACACCACTGGATTCAAGCTAGCCTGGCTGAAGAAGGGTGATGCCCTGAAACCGGTCCTAGGATGCTTGTTTCCGGTCCAGGGAGGACCTGGCTTGGCAGTTCGGGCTGGACTGTTCCCACAAGGAACAGGGTCAAGACTGATTTGCATATGGCTGGGTCCAAACTGGGGTGGTGTGGTGAGCAAAAGAATGATGGATTTAACCCAGATCCTTGTGACTGGGGGTGAATGTTTGCATTGTCCAGCATTCCGTCCATCAATTGTTTCTTTTGCATTTGTCGCCCTAAGTGGGAAGGGTATGCCCAGACGTGGGTCCCGTGCTCACTACACCACTGGATTCAAGCTAGCCTGGCTGAAGAAGGGTGATGCCCTGAAACCGGTCCTAGGATGCTTGTTTCCGGTCCAGGGAGGACCTGGCTTGGCAGTTCGGGCTGGACTGTTCCCACAAGGAACAGGGTCAAGACTGATTTGCATATGGCTGGGTCCAAACTGGGGTGGTGTGGTGAGCAAAAGAATGATGGATTTAACCCAGATCCTTGTGACTGGGGGTGAATGTTTGCATTGTCCAGCATTCCGTCCATCAATTGTTTCTTTTGCATTTGTCGCCCTAAGTGGGAAGGGTATGCCCAAACGTGGGTCCCGTGCTCACTACACCACTGGATTCAAACTAGCCTGGCTGAAGAAGGGTGATGCCCTGAAACCGGTCCTAGGATGCTTGTTTCCGGTCCAGGGAGGACCTGGCTTGGCAGTTCGGGCTGGACTGTTCCCACAAGGAACAGGGTCAAGACTGATTTGCATATGGCTGTGTCCAAACTGGGGTGGTGTGGTGAGCAAAAGAATGATGGATTTAACCCAGATCCTTGTGACTGGGGGTGAATGTTTGCATTGTCCAGCATTCCGTCCATCAATTGTTTCTTTTGCATTTGTCGCCCTAAGTGGGAAGGGTATGCCCAGACGTGGGTCCCGTGCTCACTACACCACTGGATTCAAGCTAGCCTGGCTGAAGAAGGGTGATGCCCTGAAACCGGTCCTAGGATGCTTGTTTCCGGTCCAGGGAGGACCTGGCTTGGCAGTTCAGGCTGGACTGTTCCCACAAGGAACAGGGTCAAGACTGATTTGCATATGGCTGGGTCCAAACTGGGGTGGTGTGGTGAGCAAAAGAATGATGGATTTAACCCAGATCCTTGTGACTGGGGGTGAATGTTTGCATTGTCCAGCATTCCGTCCATCAATTGTTTCTTTTGCAAATTATTGTCAGGCAGAAACAGAAATGCAAGTCTGAGGCTCCTTTTGATGCTGACCTGCTGAGTGTTGTGACTAGTAAAGGACACATGGTGACTGCTGACCGTCCTGGAATGTTCATTACACAAGATTCTTCAGATTTCAAGCTTCTGCCTCACCCTTCGCCAACTGCAGATGCCAGGAGTAATACTTGTCCACCTGAGAATCCAGAGAGCCCAATAACTGTGTCTCTGTCACCAGTGCCAATCATAGACACTTCTCCGGTATCTCCGCAGCCTCATATGACCAGATCTGGGTGATTGATTCGAGGACCAAAACGACTTACTGAATAGTTGTAATGTATATATGTATTATTGGTTCTTTTTATTTAACAAAGGGGGACAGGGCCGGACTGGGAACTGAAAGCAGCCCTGGCAAATTTTGCCAGACCAGCCCCCGTCCGGCACGTAGCGAGCGAGCGCAGCCAGCGAGCCCGACCGCTACTTTTGGAAAAAGACAGACCAAAATGGTGAATTTTACAGCACATTTTTCATTACATATTCAATTGTATCAACTTTGAAAGCACAGTAAATAGTAGATGATGGCCTTAAAGAGCACCAGGTTACCCACCAAGTCATATGTACCCATAGACCTTCTTTCAGAGAGCACCAAAAATAGACACAAGTAGTGAATCAGAGAGAACAAAGTAAAAGTGAGACCAGCCCCCACATGGTGTGTAGCGAGCAAGCGCAGTGAGCAACCACTACTAGGGGAGTTTGGGGGTTGTCCCCCAAGAAAATTTGAGACAGAAAGGCCAAAACAAAGCATTTTTCAACACATTTTTCATTACATATTAGATTGTATTAACTTTTAAAGCATAGTAAATGATTACCTTATGGAGCACCAGGATACCCAGTCATAAATCACAGACATTCCTACAGAGAACACTAAAAAATGAAATGTCGAGCACGAAAGATGAGTTTAAATATAACCAATTTATTCTTCATATAAAATAGCATAAAGTCATTTAAAAATGCACTTAACTTCAAACAATTGTGCAAAGGTTCAGAGTAAAAAGTGTACAAAACAATGTGTACTTCAACCCTTGTGGTACCAACACTTTTGCAAAGAGCTGCTACTCTTTAGTGCGACCGGAAGTAACACTTCTAAAGAGGACTGATTTCCTTTCTTGGTGCAGCACGTCACTGCCAGGGTGTAATAACTGTGATAGGTCAGTGACTGCACTTCTGAGGTGAATGCAGCAATATGGGACAGTGAGCACCCACTTTATTTATTTTAAACATTTGCTAACCCGTTTGCAGCAATGCTGTGTGTGGGCTGAGGCATTTTTTGTTTGCTTTTTATACAGAATGACTGCTCTTTGTAGCGGTCTGGTGCATCTGCAAGATTTGGGTGCCCTTTGGGGTGAGTTGTTCTGCCATAAGGGTGCACTCACTGAATAGTTCTTGAAAAGGGAAGTGTCTGAATTTCTCAGTTCATTGAGGAAAAAAAGGCCCATAATAATAATAATTTTAAAAAAGTAACAGAAGACCAGTTAGGTTTCCCTGAGTGAGGCAATGTACGTTTTGCCAATTAGTTTTGCTGTGTATGTATTCTCTAATGAGTTCTGGAAAAGGCCCGAGTGATGCTTTAGCTGAAATATAGCGAAGGCTCTCCGCCTCCTCCTGCCCCCTGCTCACCACATGCCCTCGAGGTCCTCCTGGATTCCAGGTTGATGCATGTAGCATGTTTCGACCTCTGAGGGGTGATGATGGCTCATGGCTGGCTAAGTTACATGGAGGATCGGGGTCCGGGATAGCCGCTCCTCGAGTCATCAATCAGAGCCTGCCTGGCCTAGAGCCTGAGGCCTGCCACCACCTCGCTCCGCCCCTGCTCTCAACAAACAAAACCACTACGCTGCGGAACCGGGCCGGGGCCTAGCCCTGCTGCCCCTTGCCCCTTTAGGCCCCTTTTGCTCCCTTTTGCTTTTAATTCATTTCTCTGGCCCGGTCGCGACGCCCCCATACAGTGCCTCCCAGCGCCCACCACCCAGTGGTCGAAGTGGGGGAAAAAAGTAGGGGAACTGTGGGCGGAGAATCAGAGGGCGGGAATAACCCGTGGATTGGGTCAGTGGGCGGAGTCAGAGGTGTGGCAGAAAGAGCAAAATATCCCAATTTTTAGTATTTGTTTCCCATTTCACTAACCGGTTACAGCTTATTACGTTATTTAATTTAACCAATGGATACACATGTTTATTTAAGGTTTAATATTAGTTATTAACATTAAAATACATTCACAAAGTGGGATACATTTCCAATCATAGAATGTCCCAAATATCCTGAAAAGTGGAATCGCAAGCCTTTTGTCTCCCAGCCATGGAGTTTCTGTCATCAGCACTTCTCCTCCCTTTTCCACAAGAGCAGTTCAAACATGAATGGCAAAATATCCTAGTTTGCAAATGTTTTCCACATAATTATGGCTCTGTCATATTTGCCACATAATACATCATCTGCTGCATAATCGGACGATTTTAACTAATAAATTGTTTATACCTCAAACGTATCAAAAGTTACTAAGAAATGTGACTTGTGCTGCTGTGAAGTGGAGGGCCCCATGAAAAGATTGACTGGTCACCTTTCTCACTGCTGCAGTTGTATGTTCCACTGGTACTAATAAGTAAAAATCTTTGCAGAGGCTGTTAGCATGTGTAAAAATGTCAAAATAATAAAGTATCAGAAAATTTACAGCACCACTTATACCCGTGTAGGGTGTCAGAGCGCTTTACATCACACATATTAAACAGAGACAATCAATCATACGTGTGTAAATCACTGTATAGGAAATGTTACATAAGAAAAAGGACTACAAGGTGTAGGAGTCACATGACAACCATACTGGTAAACAGCATAGCTTAATAGTGATTGGTCTGGAGAAACACAAACTCAGAATTTAAAACGTAATACCATGGTTGGGGGTTCTCTTTAATAATCAGAATTGATTTCTAGCCCAATGAACCCTTTTTGTAACATTAGGATAATCAAAGACTGGGGAAAAAACCATAACACTCTAATTTATACCTTGCAGTTTGCATGCAGCTCTTACATGACAGTTAATAGCTCACTGTTCTATGTTAGGATTTTAACTTATTAACTGCAAGTAACAATAGGGCCTCTCTGGCTAAAGCAGGAACCCACTGACCTATTTACATTATGCAAAAACAACAATTGATGAACAGAATGCAGAACAATGTCATGCATCCACCCCAGTACAGAGATCTGGGCCTAAATCCATTGTTTTTTTGCTCACCATGCCATTCCAGTTTGAACCCAGCCATATGCAAATCAGTCTTGACCCTGTGCCCAATGGGAACAGTCCAGCCCGAACTGCCAGGCCAGGTCCTTCCTGAACTGGAAACAAGCTTCCTAGGACCAGTTTCATTTGTTGCAGTTACACTATTTACATTATGTGCACTTTGTGATCTGTATGGTACATGTTCTTAGCAGCAGGCACATTAACCCTCTTTCCATGAGTCAAAACGTCCACTAGACTAAACACCTTCTGTCTCTACTAAGAACATGAATCACTGGAGTTATCATGACATTTTTATTGTTGCCGAAAATTGTTGGAGGCCAGGAAGGAGGCAGCAAGTGCTTTTAAAACCATATTATACTTGCAAACACGACGCCCCCACCTGAAGTCAGCGCCAGCCGCGGTCCGTGCAGGTAAGAGCGGTGGGTGGTGGGGCCGGGTGTAGGGGGATTTCGAGGGACAATGCAGAGGGAAAATTAATTATTTATTTAATTTTCCCTCTGCATCATCTCTCGAAATCCCCCCTTACCCGGCCCCTCTGCCCCACTGCTGTTACCTGCACGGACCGCGGCTGGTCAGCGCCGGGTGCGGTCGCACTGCCCTAGAGCCACCCTGCTCAAGGGTCCTGTGACCTCAGTGACAGAGTCACTGTCACTCTATGGTGTGCTGCTTCATAGGCCTGCCTGCAAGACTGAAGGTGAACTTCAGAATGAATTGTGGCGGACAGGCCTTCTAGGTTAACCCACACTTGCCACTGCTAGGGTCCACCTGCTGGTGCTAAGACACCAGGGCTTCTAAGGTCTTGTGGGGCCTTCTAAGGTCTAGCATGGGAATGTGCTCCCTCAGGAGAGTGGTCTGGTGGACTGGTCATGAAGGCTGAACCTGGTTCCCCAGTTCCAAATTCAGCAGCTCTGACCATAGTGCCCCCTCCTCTCTCCCACTGAACACCATACTGCCTCACTGAGAGAAACTTGCACTGCACTGACCCGCTATAAACACCTGGATGTGACTCAATTTAAATCACGCACTAGACAAGAGCAATATGCTGCCTAAAAAAAAAATTAACAACATTCTAGAAAAAGCAAACACTCATAGGGAATACAAGATTAAGTAAAGCATGTGAAATGTAAGCAGGAAACAAAATGGTTACCTTTTTCTTTTTACACTCATTATTCAGAAATTAGTGAGTGCTTTTGCCTGAAAAGTTAAGGCCATGACTACAGGGCGTAGAAGGGACCCGTTTCAATGCCCATTGCTTATATCCTTACAAAACATAAGCAGTATGGTTTAAAAAGACCACGTTTGTGAACACAAAGCCGCTGTACATATTTTGTTTTCCAATTCACCCATCAAGCAGGTATTTCAGTACCTCCAGAAATAGTGCACTTTCCCACCCAGGGTAAGCAATGTTGAGAGATGAGAAAAAACAAAAGTAGCACTTCACTGGCATACACTGTAAAGTGGCGCTAATGGGTTTAGGTGTGAATAAATCAATCTGGCCACCTTGCAACCACCCTGTCTTGCTTTAGTTTGTTAGTTAGTTAGTTAGTTATTTTTCATATTCTGAATGTTTAATTTCTCTCCACCCCGAGGCTGCACTTAGAAATTGAAAAATGTCAGAAAAAAGACGTTTCCAGCAAAAGTGTTTTTCTTTTTGGATCCATTTCACAGGGGAGCAAATAAACGAAAGGAGGAAAGAGAAGGTAATGCCTGTTTCTTGAAGTTTCGGTTTTCACTAAATGAGGAGGAGCGAGACAGAAAGAGAAGGAAGAGGGGGAACAAAGAGAGGGGGGCCAGTTGCCAGCGGCAGGAGAACTGGACACTGTACATTGACTGTCTCTGACTCACGCAGGGGTCGGTTCCACACGGCCAAATCGGCCCCAGCAACAGAACCGGCCCCCTGTCACAAAACCGGACCCCACCCCCTCCAGCTTACCGGGGGATTGCCCGGTGCCCAGACTTACCAGTCCGGCCCTGAAGGGGGAGATGTAGTGTCTTGTGAGTAACAGATGACAGGACCCTTTTGGTTCCTGACGGACCCCATAGAACAGTGACATAAGTGCTTGGGTGATGGAATGATGTAGAATGTTCAGTTTATGCTTACCCGCTGAGGAATAAAGACATGTAATACTAACCTCCGTGTGTGGCGTCATCATGTGCATGTACCTGGGCTTGGGTGGACGCTGCATGTATGACTTAGTGAAAAATATGCTACTTAAGCATATCTGGAATAAATCCCAATTATTGGGTTCTGCGAATTTCACATAATTTCCCTTTTTCTTGTGCTTACTCTGATCATGTGATTTTTGCTTGGTAGGACTTGGTTGCTCAGCAAATGTCATGTGGAAAAATGTAAACCTGGATGTGTGCCTTGGGCCACATGAGCTGTACTGGCAGCACTGACTATAAACAATGTATGGTCAGTACATTGAACTGGTCTCCTGCATGCCTTTAGTTTGCCAGGGCTTATCTCTGGTACTGTTTTCTCACTGGTGACTGCCCAAACGATATTTGCATAATACCTTTGATTCTTCTGAGAATTACACATCGCAGTAGTGTAGCCCATGTACGAGGCGCCCTAGAGTAAGTAATGAGATTGGCCTCCGGGATGCTGTTTAAATGAAAAAATATAGCCCAAATCAGAGTTAAGTGGGCCCCTCAGAACTCTGGGCCTCTGAGCCACTGCACCTGCTCTCCCAATGAAAGCTGCACCCCTGGTATTATGTGTAAACTAAGGGCCTCATTTATGGCATTTTGGCATAGAGCAGTCCTGCAGGGCCCCTTGCTGCACAGCCCTACACAATAGTGAAAGGGCAGGAATGCACCTTATTTAGGCAATACAGTGAATCCCTGTCCTTTCTGCCTGTGCTGGCGCCATTTTGGCAGCCTAGCGCCAATGTAGGCTCCCTGCACAATGGTGCAAGGATGCCTCCGTTGCAAGCAGGATTGTTTTTCTGCAGGAATGTGCACCTTCCTGCACAAAAACAATACTATGAGCTGTTTTCCTCTCTCTATGTGTGCTGCAGAATCAACATATTTGTCCTCATTAGATCTCACCTCGAGAGGCATGCGGATTTGGCGCTTCCCCAGGTTTACATGTTTTTGTAAATCTGGGGCAGCGTCAAATTCCATTGGTGTTGCGTGGGAAAACCCACGGCAACACCCATGGAACGTCTTCCCGGCGCAGAGTAAGGCGACGCAGCGATTTGCGCTGCGCCACCTTACTCATGATTTCCGAGGCCACTCAAAGCAATGCAGGGTGGATTTGCGTGGCTTTATAAATCTTTATAAGAGCCCTGCATCAAGCATGTACCAGTTTACGTGGTTCAATAGTAACGTAGGGCTCTCATAAACAAGCCCCTAAGTGTCCGGTGCCAACTAGTTACCTTTTTTAATTCAGCAGACTTGTTGATTTGCCTTTATTAAGTGAAGGCAGGACTCTCTTGACAGACTGCAAAAATCCAGTCTATTGTTGAAAGACTTTGCTCTTTACTGCAAGCAGTTGTTGATTTAATTGAGTGAAATAGGATATTTGGGAATATTTCTCCCCATCGTGTCTGACTTCATTGAAAAGGTTCATATTCTTCTGAAAGTAGGATGTTTGATTTTCCGAGCCCTTTCTGTGATCTTTATCTATGAGTCGATAGGCTATTTGTTTTCCTGCAGTTTTCCTTTTTTGTTTTATTGCATCTGCACAAAATATGTGTCTGTTTTAAATCTTGAGAAATGTTTAAATTAGAATAAATATTTTGCTACTGCATACTGATTCAAAACGTGTGTTGATAAACTCGCCATAACCAGTTAAATGCCTTGGTAAAAAATATGTTTCTAAATAAACGCCTCGTAAAAAACTAGATAAAGACGAATACTCTTTTTATAGAGTACACCATTTCCCCCAGTTTTTAAAATTCTGCCGAGTTCTTTAATGTCACTCAGAAAATGTACTCCTAGTCTGGCTTACTGATATATTTTTAATGTCCCCAGCTGAACATTGTATATTTTTTAATTATATCACATTTTTCTTCAGACCGCTTATTCGAATATTTCACCCTGCTGTTTGATGTCAATCACCAGAATTAAATATTTTGGTAGCAATTATTGTATTTAGATGGCATGCTGTGTTTAGACTGTACACCATGTCCTTCCCCGTCAGTCATTTCACTGCATCATCTTGGTGACAACTAAATAACAATCATTTTAGTTCTTCAGTTCATGATAAAACAGTAGGTAAATCACAAATCTGAAAACACACACATTACTATATCAATAGGATTAAGACCTCACACAAATTCCATATCAATCTTTGAATTAGAACGCAATGCTACATCCTATTAGTAACTGAATTAATAATTCGTGCAGTTTTCTTGGATTATATTCCAGATCTGTTTTCTAGAAGATTCATTGTTGTTAACATTGACCTGTTGAGTTGCTGCCCCATGGTATTTTCTGTTTATTACTTATTGATGTGTTTGTTGTACCCATTATGGCTCAATGAGTTAGCACCGCATTGTTAAACCACAGTCTTGCTTTGTTTTGTAGAGTATCAAATGCAAAGAATATTTTTTGGGGCTGAACCACGGCTACTTGCTCTTTGAACACCTGTAGAGATATCACAGATATCTGTTATCTATTTCAATACCCAGTATCTGAGTATCTGTAATCTCTTTTTCAGTGATCTTTGTCTGCAAGCTTTCAGATTCTGACCTCATTTTAACCCCATAGTTCTTTTTATTATGTCTGGTGTTAAACAAGACCTTTCAATATATATATATATTCACTGAAAAAACCATAGGTTTCAGGCACGTTATAGTTAGAAATTAGCATTTAAAAAACCTTACAAATTCACTGAAAAAACCATAGGTTTTAGGGACAGTTATAGTTAGTTGGACATTGCACTCGTACAAAATACGTGAAATTCCCCCGTTATAGTTAGTTCAGCTAACTATAACTCGTGCCCCGCAATGCACTGCTGATGACGTCACATATTACATCACTCATGACATGGTCAGTGACATCACTGATGACATCACTGATGACATCTCAAATGACATCACTGATGACATCATCCAGTGACTGTGTGTTTCTGTAAAGTTTAA
Source organism: Calotriton arnoldi (assembly GCA_963921515.1). Classification (NCBI taxonomy): domain Eukaryota; kingdom Metazoa; phylum Chordata; class Amphibia; order Caudata; family Salamandridae; genus Calotriton; species Calotriton arnoldi. The sequence goes on along the minus strand of CAWUFW010008447.1, from coordinate 790,245 downwards.
ATATTTTTAATATATATAGGCAAAGGCATATTGAAGAATTACTGGGTGTATAAGTGTCTCAATGGATGATTGAGTAGGTGCGTGACTGACTCTACAAGTGAGTGATTAAACGTATCTTACTGAATGCCTGGGTTACTGACTAAACTGTGTGAATGTCTGTATGCGTCTGTCTGTTGCTGTGTAAGTGGCTGCATGGGTTTGTGAATAGCTACATGAGTGTCTATATGAGTTATTGATTGGTTGTCTGAGTATCTGTATGGGTGCCTGAGTGTTTGTGTGGGTGGGGTGTGTGCGACTCTGTGCATAGATGTGTGAGTGGGTGATTCACTGTGTGCATGGTTTCAAGAGTGCATCTGTGATAGACTGTATGGGTGGGTAAGTGTGTGTAAGAGTGTGTTAGTGAGTGAATGTATGTCCCAGTGGTACATGTGTGAGTAACTACATATGTGAAAGGCAGTATATATGTGTGTTGGAGTATATAAATAGCTATAAGCGAGAGTGTGTGATTGTGAAAGTGACTGTATGGATGAGTGTGTGCCTGTATCAGTGATTGTATAAGAGCGTAAGAATGTGCTAGTATTTGTATGAGTAAGTGAGCTGGTGTGTGTATAACTGTATAGGTGAGTAAATGGCAGTGTGTTTAATTATAAGCATGACTGACTAGGTGTGTGAGTACCTCGATGGATGAGTGGCGGTGTTTGAGTGTCTATATAGGAGTATGAGTGCATATGATAGTCCTGTACTGAGTGACCGTAAGTATGAGTGACTGTACGGGTGAGTGAGTGGATGTGTGTGTAGACCTAAGAATCAGTGAGTGGGTATGTAGTTATTGGTGTTGGAGTGTCTATGGTTTTGCGAATGGCAGTCTGTAATTTAGAGTGGGTGTATCAAAGGTTATATTAGGGTGTGAGGAGGTGCATGAAATTATCACGTGGATGATGTCATCAGTGATGTCATCAGTGATGTCACTGACCATGTCATGAGTGATGTAATATGTGACGTCATCAGCAGTGCATTGCGGGCGCGAGTTATAGTTAGCTGAACTAACTATAACGGGGAATTTCACGGGTTTTGTACGAGTGCAATGTCCAACTAACTATAACTGTCCCTAAAACCTATGGTTTTGTCAGTGAATTTGTAAGGTTTTTTAAATGCTAATTTCTATCTATAACGTGCCTGAAACCTAAGGTTTTTTCAGTGAATTTCAAAGGCTTTTTAAATGCTAATTCCTAACTATAACATGTCTGAAACCTATGGTTTTTTTCAGTGAATTTCAAAGGTTTTGTAAATGACAATTTTTAAATGTATTAATTGTTATATTTATTTTTTGATACTGATTTACTACATTTTTTTTAAACTATTTATTTTTACATATTTTATTTTTTAAATTACATTGTAATTACATTATACATTACATTACAAAATATACTTTCTCAGAATGAATTACTTTAGTTTAAATACTTTGCAAATAGGCAATAGACTTTTAAGTACAGTAGTTACAGTTGTTGCAATGGGCAACACAATTTCAAACACAATGCAACATTGAGCTCAATGTGAATTTCTAGTTAAATGCAATTAGTTACTTTATGGATTACTTTTCTAACCACAGGACTGGATCCTAGATTCAGTCCTGGGACATCTCCTGTAAACAGTTGAGTAAAAGCGTTTTGGTTACAATATTGATTTTTAAGGAATATTATTGTATTTTAAAAGTGGGCACTTAGAAACTTTTTCACATAGAATCACCAATGTTATCCTATGGGAGGAAATTCACTTAGCAGGTAAGTAGTGTTATCGTTACTTTTTCTTACTCAGTGGTGGATCCTGGATCCAGCACTGATGCATCTCCTGTAAACAGTTGAAAGAATGCGTTTAAGTCATACAGGCGATTTTTAAGGAATATTTGTAGTTTGTGAAAATCGACAAACTTTTCTGCTGAAAACTAGACAATGGATTCCTATGGAAGGAAATACAAGTTACTGGTAAGTACGGTTAGAATTACTTTTCAGGGTCAGTGCTGGGCTAAAAGATGCAGCACTGGGTTCTCTCCTGATAACAGGTGAGTAAATCGGAATTCGTAGTTCGGTTGATTTTAGAGGAATATTATAAAGTTCCAAAACTCCACACATAGAAGAATTTCCAAGTGAAACCAGTCAATGTTAGCCTATGGAAGGAAATTCAAGTTACTGGTAAGTACGGTTAAAATTACTTTTCAGGATCAGTACTGGGCTCAAAGATGCAGCACTGAGGTCTCTCCTGATAACAGGTGAGTAAATAAGAATTCGTAGTTCGGCTGATTTTAGAGGAATATTATAAAGTTCCAAAACTCAACACTTAGAAGAATTTCCAAGTGAAACCAGTCAATGTTAGCCTATGGAAGGAAATTCAAGTTACTGGTAAGTACGGTTAAAATTACTTTTCAGGATCAGTACTGGGCTCAAAGATGCAGCACTGAGGTCTCTCCTGATAACAGTTGAGTAAATCGGAATTCGTAGTTCGGCTGATTTTAGAGGAATATTTGCACAATGGTGAAGGAAGGGGGTGGGGCCTGAGGTGACATGTCTGTAAACACGTCCTGTGGCGCGTTTTAAGTTGGAGAATTAATTCCTCCTCAATCCCGAGGGTCCCTGGAGCCCAACTTGCCCACCAGGAACCTCCAATATGCGCCAGGGGGCTGCGTTGCAGAGAGGTGTTCTGAGGCCACGCCCCTTTTTACACCTCTCTGCAATGCAGCTCTGTGGCGCTTTCTGGACGTACCTTGGTGGGCTAGTTAGCCCCCAGGGACCCTCAGGATTGAAGAGGATTTAATTCCCCATCTTAAAACGCGCCACGGGGCCTGTTTGCACACATGTCACCTCAAGCCCCGCCCCCTCCCTTCACCACTGTGCAAAAGCGCCCTGTGGCGCGTTTTAAGTCGGGGGATTAGCTCCCCTTGAATCCTGAGGGTCCCTCGGGTGCAACTAGCCCACCAGCTACCTCCATTAAGCGCCACAGAGCTGCGTTGCAGAGAGGTGTAAAAGGGGCGTGGCCTCAGAACACCTCTCTGCAACGCAGCCCCTGGCGCATACTGGAAGGTTCCTGGTGGGCTAGTTGGCCCCAGGGACCCCAGTATTCAAGGGGAATTCGTTCCTCCTTTGCAAACGCGCCAGGGCGCGTTTGCAGAGTGCTGCCAAGTAGGGGGCGTGGCTTCCGGCGCGATACCGTTTTTTTTTTTTTTTTTAAAAAGGGGGCTGTGTGGCCCCCCTTCTTTTTAATTATTTTGGGCCCTGGGGACCCCATCCCCCAGGGCCTGACCCCCTTTTATTTATTTTTTTAAAAAGTAACGGGAAGGGGACCGCGTGGGTCCCCCTCCCGTGGCCAATTTTGGCCCGGGGACCCCATTCCCCGGGTCATTGCCACCTTTTTTTTTTTTTTATTTGCATGGAGGGGGGCTGCGTTGCCCCCCTCGCGCAGCCCCCCTCCTCAGGCCTCCTTAGGCCCCGGGGACCCCATCCCTCGGGGCCGGCCTTTTAAAAAAAAAAAAAAATTCTCGTTAATTTGGGGGAGGGGGGCCTACTATAGGAACCTTTCATCGCATCTACAGCCCGAACTGCTGAACGGAATTACACCAAATTTGGCAAAAAGGTAGCCCTTGGTTCAGAGTCGTGCCTTTTGGTTAAATGGTGTAAATCTGTTCAGTAGTTCCTGAGAAATTGAAAAAGAAACACATATATATCTGGGCGGAGCCTAACCACACATGTCATCGTGAGATCTGATTGGCTGTCAGCACTTCATCCTGGAATTGCTGGCAGCCATCTTGGGACCAATATAAATGATAGTACCCCATTGAAATGCATTGTAGTGAATCGAAGATTTTGAGGGCTACCAAAAGGAGAACTATAAAGGGTGATAACAGACTTTAGTTACATTAGAATTCATTTGTTGATGTTACCATACTAATTTCAGGAATTGTGGTGTGTTCTAAGGTGATTTTACCCTGTGAAAAACCTTCTGCTGGGATATCATGAATCATGTTTGAGAGAAAACTATTTTCACATGCTTGTCCCATACAGTTTTGGAAGGTGCTCCAGAAGCTAAAACGAGAGCATATTTTCTGTAAATTCACATTATCTTTCTCAGTCATGTGAGAATGAAGTCTGACATTCTCATTAAAACATGTAAATCCAACAAGGGCAGAGACTGTCAGTTGATTCCTTTGTGTTCTACTGCAGCTTCCCAGAGTGTTCTAAAGAACAACTAGAGTGCTAACAGCCTTACTTATGACAAAAGTATGGCACACCTGAAGCCATCTTGATTGGAATAAACTGGTAACACTTAAAACATTTAATTTAAAAAGGAACAAAATGATGGGGTTCATTTTGTCATAGAAATTATGGTTAGTGCTGTAGAAAGAACAATCAGGACATGTTTCAAGTGTGATCTCAAATATCTTCCTGTTATATTTCAACAGGAGCAGTCTGTCAGTTGATGCCTTTGTGTTCTACTGCAGCTTCCCAGAGTGTTCTAAAGAACAACTAGAGCGCTAACAGTCTTACTTATGACACAATTATGGCACACCTGAAGCCATCTTGATTGGAATAAACTGGTAACTCTTAAAACATTTAATTTAAAAAGGAACAAAATGAGGGGTTCTTTTTGTCATAGAAATTATGGTTAGTGCTGTAGAAAGAAAAATTAGGACATGTTTTAAGTGAGATCTCAAATATCTTCCTGTTATATTTCAACAGGAGCAGCCTGTCAGTTGATGCCTTTGTGTTCTACTGCAGCTTCCCAGAGTGTTCTAAAGAACAACTAGAGTGCTAACAGCCTTACTTATGACAAAAGTATGGCACACCTGAACCCATCTTGATTGGAATAAACTGGTAACACTTAAAACATTTATTTTAAAAAGGAACAAAATGATGGGGTTCATTTTGTCATAGAAATTATGGTTAGTGCTGTAGAAAGAAAAATTAGGACATGTTTCAAGTGTGATCTCAAATATCTTCCTGTTATATTTCAACAGGAGCAGCCTGTCAGTTGATGCCTTTGTGTTCTACTGCAGCTTCCCAGAGTGTTCTAAAGAACAACTAGAGCGCTAACAGTCTTACTTATGACAAAATTATGGCATACCTGAAGCCATCTTAATTGGAATAACCTGGTAACTCTTAAAACATTTAATTTAAAAAGGAACAAAATGAGGGGTTAATTTTGTTATAGAAATTATGGTTAGTGCTGTAGAAAGAAAAATCAGGACATGTTTTAAGTGAGATCTCAAATATCTTCCTGTTATATTTCAACAGGAGCAGCCTGAAAGTTGATGCCTTTGTGTTCTACTGCAGCTTCCCAGAGTGTTCGAAAGAACAACTAGAGCGCTAACAGTCTTACTTATGACAAAAGTATGGCACACCTGAAGCCATCTTGATTGGAATAAACTGGTAACACTTAAAACATTTAATTTAAAAAGGAACAAAATGAGGGGGTTCATTTTGCCATAGAAATTATGGTTAGTGCTGCAGAAAGAAAATTTAGGGCATGTTTTAAGTGAGATCTCAAATCCTCTTCTATTTCATTAGAAAATTCTGACATGCAGACTGAAACAATCACTTTCAATATCAGCAGTAGACTTCCAGTTAACTCCCTGGTGAGCAGTAGCTTTACTACAGTGATCTAATGAACAACTAGAGTGCTAACATTCTGAATTTATGGCAAATGTGTGCCACATCTGAATGCCTTCTTGATGGAATCAAAGTACAAAACTGAAAGCATTTCCTACTGAGGAGACTGCAGTAAATGACGAAATTAGGAAACTTCATCACAAATAAGTCTCCCAAGATGGCCACCAGAGAAAAAAGAGCCCAAATGTAGCACAAATATCACCCAGATGTAGCCCACATATAGCCCAATGACAGAAGTGTGCAAAACACTTTTTATTTTTAGTTTTTCTGCAGTTTTATATAGTGTAAACTGGTCAGGTATTGGAGCGTTACATCTTACTTGGACCCCTTATTGCGTATTCTGCACGAAGTACATGAGATTGATCTTGCGAAACATTGAAATTTACGATTCTGTTAACCTGAAGTTGCTCTGAACCGGGCTTTGTAACACCCGTTTTTACCTACTGGTTTTAATTAATTCTCACTGTATTGTATTAGGAAAGAGGATTTACTGTTTTTATGTACACTTTTATGATCTATGTTTCTAAATCAGATCAAATAAAGTTTAATGAATTCTATGGCAGGATGGAGGCGAGCATTATGCATATCGTTCCTCACTTTATTTGCATAGCAGTTCAAAGAAAACGTAACACAACAATCATTAAACAAAAGACTACACAACCCATGAACCATTAGGGGGGTAGTCTCCAAGGCAACTATAGTCCAATCATATCACAGTCCATCGTATATAATATCGTGACGTCCCTTCCGCTTCCTCTTTCTTCACTGCTCATCAGTTTAGTGCATTCCTTACATTCTTGGCTTAATCTGACGTTGTTGCTGTTTGTATAGCGGATTCTTGTTATGTTATGTTATGTTATATAGGTTTGTAAAGCGCACTGTTACCCAAGGGTGTCCTGGCGCTGAGCACTGTATACCTGGGCAATATAACCTGGCAACCTCCACCCCTGAGCCCAACTGAGACTAAGCTGAAAACAACCAGGTTTTCAGACCTTTCCTGAACGAAAGGAATTCCGTACCGGTCCTAAGATATAACGGAAGATCATTCCAGGCATTGGTGGCTCTAAGGACAAAGCTCTTCCCACCCCAGTTAGCCTTTTTGGCTCTAGGAACGGCCACCCGCTTTGCTTCCATTGAGCGCAATGTTCTCCCGGGGACATACCATTGAATACGCTTTTGTAGGTCTTCAGGGCCAGTTCCCATCAGGGACTTAAAGACCGTACAGAGAGCCTTGAATTGAACTCGTTGTTTGATTGGGAGCCAGTGAAGGTAACGTAGGCCATTTCTGACCGACATAAACCTCGGAGTGCCTGTAAGCAACCTAGCTGCCGCATTCTGCACCATCTGTAGTCTGTTGAGATGTTTCTTATTAATAGTCAAGTACAGACTATTACAGTAATCCAGACGGGACAGAATGAGGGCTGAGACGACTGCTCTAAAACTTTCTTCCGTGAGGAAAGGTTTTATTTTCCTCAGTGTCCTCAGAATAAGAAAGCTTGTTGACACCACCCCACTGACCTGGTCCCCAAATGTGAGGGTATTATCCATGATCACCCCCAAGTTCTTAACTTTCCGTGAAGGGGGTGGGGGAAGGCACATATCACTGGGCCACCATGCTGGAGTCCAGAGGTTGGGGTTGTTCCCAAAGATAATCACCTCTGTTTTGCCTGCGTTTAACTTCAGGCAATTAGCAGACATCCAGCCAGTTATTGCTAACATACAGTTGTGGCAACTAGGGGCCTTTTCCGCTTCTTTACCTCTCTGCAGGGATAACACAATTTGAGTATCATCTACATAAGAAGTCAGGAGTAGCCCAAAAGATCTTATAAGGGCAGCCAGCGGTCTCACTTACATATTGAAAAGAGTTGGACTAAGGGAGGACCCCTGTGGGACTCCGCAGGGGATGGAAAATGGTTTCGATCTGTCCCCACCTAGTTCTACCATTTGTATTCTATCGGCCAAAAATGATTTCAGTAGGTTCCAGGCCGTACCCTGGACCCCAGCCTCCAATAAACGGCCCATCAACACTTCGTGATGGACCGTATCGAAGGCTGCCGACAGATCCAGCATGATCAAAATGGCAGAGCCTCCCCGGTCCACCGCCTCGCAAACCTCCTCCGTGGCTTTGATCAACGCTGACTCCGTACTATGTCCCGCTCGGAAACCGTACTGAGAAGGGTCCAACGTGTTGTTTTTCTCGATAAACAGACTTAGTTGCATGTTCATAGCCTTCTCCAGTATTTTAGCTGGTAAGGGGAGTCGGGAGATGGGTCGGTAGCTGTTAGGATCGCTAGGATCTAGGTTGGGTTTCTTAATCAGTGGCAGAATTGAAGTAGTTTTCCATGCTATAGGGTAGTGTCCTGCCCCCATTATAAGGTTCAATAAGGAGGTTAGAGTGTCAGAGATAACTTCTGGGGAAATTTTGATTACTGCCGCCGGACACGGGTCCATAGGGGAACCAGATCTGCAACCCATAAGCAGATTGGTAACCTCTTTGTTCACCAAAGGGGTAAAACTGTTAAACGTAGGAGAATTGTTAGTTACCATTGTCCCGGCTGCCAAATCACTGGCCTCACCCTGTAGATTGCTGAAGGAGGAGAAAATAACCTCAACTTTATTCAGAAAAAAAGAGGCTAAGACGTCACAGAAATCTGGACTGCTATAAATAATAGGTTTAGGGGGTTCATGAGATTAGTTACTGTTCTGAAAAGTTCCTTCGCAGAGGATTTGGCTCCAGTGATCTGTTCGGAAAAATAGGCCTTTTTCGCTTCCTGAAGTGATTTTTTGTAGATTGTAAGACTGGTTTTATATGCTTCCTTATTAGCCAAACTGTACCCCTTTCTCCAGAGCCGCTCCAGCCTCTTACAATCTGATTTATGCTCCTGTAAGTTCTGAGTAAACCAGGGTGCACGTTATTAGCATTATTGCCTTGGTATTGTTTCATATTCCCTGCGCAGCAGGCTCTTGCCCGAGCGCGTTCTCCCCCTCGCAGTTTCTCCCGCTGTGTGCTCTGCGCGCGGTGAGATCCTGTCAGGCGCGTCTGGTCTGAGCGAGGCAGCTCCGTCGAGCGCTCCCGCTGGTCTTTACGCACGTTTGGGAATCCAGTCACTCCTTTAGTGTCCGCTTGATTCCCGACCAACCTCGCCTAATTTTGACACCGCTACGCGGTGATTTCCCCACATGGCCACGTTAGTGACCAGCGCCACCTGGTGGTGGTAATTGGTATTGCGCCTCAGTCTATTCTTATAACAGCTTCGGGAAAGCCCAGCTGTTGGAGCACCGGCGAGGGGGCTGTCTTAAGGATTTTAAGGGCATTTGTTCTGGGCTCACACCCTCTGCTATCATGTCTTCTCCAGAAGACCATTTTTACTCCTCCTACCAGGAAGTGGAGGAGGAATGGCCCCCAACTTCTCCCTCCAGCAGTGGACCAAGCCCTCTCTCTGGCTATTTCTAGGGCGCTGGCTCCTCATAGGGATCAGGTTGATAAGCTGGCGAAAAGCATCCCTGGGGTGTTCAGTGACCCAGATCTGGTGGTGGCGGGTCCAAGTAGCTCCCAGATGGGGAATAAAAGGGCCGTTAAGCATAACGCAGGGCACTTGGAAGGATTTGATAAACTTACGGAGACCTTCCTCAAGAGTGCGCGAACGCTAAAACATGCACCCTGCCGGGAGGAGGAGGGGCCCGGAGAAAATTGCAACACTGTCACCACTATTGTGGACCCCGATGGCGGGTTTCCCTTAGAGGGAGAGGGTGTATCGGAGGACGATTTCTCCTCCGATGAGGATAAGGACTCGGGCGTCCCTAGCGTCCAGAGTCCCACTCTCTCAGTCCCCGGTTGGGGTCGGGGTCCACTCGGACATATTCGAGCCTACCCAAATTTACCATCCTAGGTCGGCAGAGTGGACACCTGACGCCAAAGTGGCAGAGTATGTGGTGGGGAAAATCCATCAACCCCTTGAAAGGGAGGTCAGGAATAGGATGAGGAGAATGCCCCAGGCCCTCACTGAAGGGGAAGGTGGCACACACGCCTGAAATTGATGAGAAACTATGTACCTTTTTCTCCAAGTATATGAGGGATCCCAAGAAAGGAATTGATAGGTCTTGGACGTGGTAGGGCCCTTGACCCAAATTATTCAATTGAAGGAGCGTTCCAAAGAGTCAGGATCCCCTTTGTCCACGGATATTGTGGCTGGTTGGGCGCACTACCCTAAACCCTAAAACACTACCCCCAGCACGACACCCTACACTACCCAAACATAACTGCACTACCCTAAACCCTAAAACACTACCACCAGCACGACTCCTACACTACCCAAACACCACTGCACTACCCTAAACCCTAAAACACTACCCCCAGCACGACTCCCTACACTACCCAAACACCACTGCACTACACTAAACCCTAAATATACCCCCAGCATGACCTCCCACACTACACAAACACCACTGCACTACCCTAAACCCTAAAACACTACCCCCAGCATGACCCCCTACACTACCCAAACACCACTGCACTACCCTAAACCCTAAAACACTAACCCCAGCATGACTCCCTACACTACCCAAACACCAATGCACTACTCTATACCTTAAAACACGACCCCCTACACTACACAAACACGACTGCACTACCCTAAACCCTAAAACACTACCCACAGCATGACCCCCTTCACTACACAAACACCACTGCACTGCCCTAAACCCTAAAACACTACCCCAGCACTACCCCCTACACTACCCAAACACCACTGCACTAACATAAACCCTAAAACACTACCCCCAGCACAACCCCCTACACTACACAAACACCACTGCACTACCCTAAACCCTAAAACACTACCCCCAGCATGACTCCCTACACTACCCAAACACCACTGCACTACCCTAAACCCTAAATCTACCCACAGCACGACCCCTACACTACCCAAACACCACTGCACTACCCTAAACCATAAAACACTACCCCCAGCATGACCCCCTACACTACACAAACACCACTGCACTACCCTAAACCCTAAAACACTACCACCAGCATGACCCCCTACACTACTCAAACACCACTGCACTACCTTAAAGCCTAAAACACTACCCCAGTATGACCCCCTACACTACCCATACACCACTGCACTACCCTAAACCCTAAAACACTACCCCCAGCACGACCCCTACACTACTGCACTACCCTAAACCCTAAAACACTACCCCCAGCACGACCCCTATACTACCCAAACACCACTGCACTACCCTAAACCCTAAAACACTACCCCCAGCACGACCCCCTACACCACCCAAACACCACTGCACTACCCTAAACCCTAGAAAAGAAACCCCCACCCCATGCCCAATCCCCTTACCTCTCACTCCTCATGGTTCCTCTCTCCTCGTGGTTCCTGCTTCATGTCATCTCTGAGGGGCGGTGCACATCGTTGTGAGGAAACGGAACAGCCTCTGTTTCCTTACAACGACATGGATCGTCTACATGTTTTTAGAACGCATGGTCATTTACCATACATACCTTTACAACAAAATTTGTTGTAAAGGCATGCGTGGTAAATGACCATGCCTTCTAAAAAATGCGTAGTAATGACTTCGTGATGTACAACGCATGCGTGGTAATGCATGCGTTGTAATGGTATCGCAAAGTAAAAAATTCGTTGTATCGGCTGCTTACCGATCAAAGCTGGCCCCTGTTCTTCAGTGAGACGTTTATTTGATTAATTAGGAGGAAGGAATGTGTTTTTTTTACCGAAAAGTGCATTCCCGGCTGTTGTATTGTGAAAGTGTCCGCGTGGCCTGGTTTCACTTCCGGTGAGAGAGTGGAAGAGTCTGTTTGGATCTAAAGGAGTTCTGTTGTTGGACGGGGCCGGCGCGACATGTCATCAAAAAACATAGCTAATGGAAAGCGTCCTCCCTGAAGTGTGGAGCAGTGCCATGAGAGGTCAACGAGTATGCGTCCCACCACAGTATGACCGTACCGCATGACCCATGTGCCACCTCCAGGGTACGGGAGGCAGAAGCGGCATCGCAGGTCCTCTTGAAGACCGTTGTAGCACTAATTCTACATTTTGGTACTAGGGCATTTTAACTTCGTTGTTCCTGCCAGATACAAAGAGAAGATCCTGTGTTATTCAGTGCCCTCGTTACCTTTTTTGTGGGTTGTGGTGCTTGTCACTTCGCTGCCCCGCCGGTGCACACGACTGGCCACCCCACCTCGTGTGCCATCTGCAGGGCCTCTGCCCTCGGATTACTGGTTTCGGTTTCTGGAGTGGCAACATAAACAGTTGCTCCCAAAGGACTAGCCTGAACACTTAGGTGAATATCCCCTGCACCAGCATTCCACGGAAATTCTTTCCTAGCTCTCCCACGTCAACGAGCACGGCTCCGCTCGCGACACCGTATGACGTCATCGGAGCCATAAGAGGACCTCGTCGGCGTGCTGACGTCAGTTCCACCCATTTTGTCCGTGCCACCGAGGCAAACAGGGGACCGAGACATTTTCACATGTATACATAGTATAATAAATATATATATATTACCTGAAAAAACCATAGGTTTCAGGGGCGTTATAGTTAGTTGGACATTTCACTCGTACAAAACCATAGAAATCCCCCGTTATAGTTAGTTCAGCTAACTATAACTCGCGCGCTCGTAATGCACTGCTGATGACGTCACATATTACATCACTCATGACATGGTCAGTGACATCACTCATGACATCACTGATGACATCTCAAATGACATCACTGATGACATCATCCAGTGAATGTGTATTTTTCTGAAAAATAAATATGTTTTATATATGTATATCTCAAGGTCAATGGAAGAATAAATGGGTATATAAGTGTCTAAATGGATGATTTTGTTTTGTGAAATTGATTGTATAACTGACTAAGTGTATCTTAGTGAATACATGGGTTAGTGAGTAATGTTTAAATATGAAAATATCTGTATCAGTCTCTCACTTTGTGTATAAGTGGCTGCATGGGTTGGTGAGTAGCTACATGAGTGTCTATATGGGTTATTAGTTGGTTTTTTGAGTATCAGTATGAGTGTCTGAGTATCTGTATGGTTTGGTGGGGGTTATTACTTAGTGCATAGATGCATGAATGAGTGGCTCACTGTTTGTATGTGTTGAAGACAGCATGTGTGCAGGACTGTATAGGTGGATGAGTATGTGTATGGGTGTGTTAGTGAGTGAATGACTGTCTCAATAGTGTCTTTATGAGTAACTACATATGTTTTAAACTAGTATATGTGAGTATTGGTGTATATAAGTGAGTATATGTGAGAGTGAGAGATTGGAAGAGTTCCTGTACAAATAAGTAGGTGTTTCTTTAAGTGATTGTTTAAGAGAGTAAGTATGTGTAAGTTTCTGTAGAAGTAAGTGTGGTAGTGTGTGTATAACTGTATATGCAAGTAAATGGCTGTTTGATACTTTGTTTGCATGTGTGACTATGTGTGTGAGTAACTCTATGGATGAGTGGCGGTGTGTAACAGGATGTATAGGTGTATGAGTACATATGATGAGTGAGTACATGTATGAGTGACTGTATAGGGACTGTTGGTGAATGAGTGGATGTGTGTGTAGATCTTGGAATTACTGAAAAGGTGTGTTGTAACTGGTATTGGTATGTCCATTGTTTTGAAAATGTTAGTTTGTATTTTTGAGTATGTGTATCAAAGGTTATATTAGGGTGAGAGGAGGTCTGCCACTCTATCACAAGGAGGATGTCATCAGTGATGTCATCAGTGATGTCATTTGAGATGTCATCAGTGATGTCATGAGTGATGTCACTGACCATGTCATGAGTGATGTAATATGTGACGTCATCAGCAGTGCATTGCGGGCGTGCGAGTTATAGTTAGCTGAACTAACTATAACGGGGAATTTCTATGGTTTTGTATGAGTGAAATGTCCAACTTACTATAACGCCCCTGAAACCTATGGTTTTTCAGTGAATTTCTAAGGTTTTTAAATGCTAATTTCTAACTATAACGTGCCTGAAACCTATGGTTTTTCAGTGAATATATATATATATATATATTCACTGAAAAACCATAGGTTTCAGGCACGTTATAGTTAGAAATTAGCATTTAAAAACCTTTGAAATTCACTGAAAAACCATAGGTTTTAGGGACAGTTGTAGTTACTTGGACATTGCACTCGTACAAAACCCGTGAAATTCCCCGTTATAGTTAGTTCAGCTAACTATAACTCGCGCCCGCAATGCACTGCTGATGACGTCACATATTACATCACTCATGACATGGTCAGTGACATCACTGATGACATCACTGATGACATCTCAAATGACATCACTGATGACATCACTGATGACATCATCCAGTGACTGTGTGTTTCTGTAAAGTTTAAATATGTTTAATATATATAGGGAAAGGCGTATTGAAGAGTGAGTGGGTGTATAAGTGTCTGAATGGATGATTTAGTAGGTGCGTGACTAACTGTATAAGTGAGTGATTAAACTTATCTTACTGAATGCATGGGTTAGTGACTAAACTGGGTGAATGTCTGTATCCGTCTGTCTGTTGCTGTGTAAGTGGCTGCATGGGTTTGTGAATAGCTACATGAGTGTCTATATGAGTTATTGATTGGTTGTCTGAGTATCTGTATGGGTGCCTGAGTGTTTGTGTGGGTGGGGTGTGTGCGACTCTGTACATAGATGTGTGAGTGGGTGATTCACTGGGTGCATGATTTGAAGAGTGCGTCTGTGATGGACTGCTTGGGTGGGTGAGTGTGTGTATGGGTGTGTTAGTGAGTGAATGTATATCTCAGTGGTACATGTGCGAGTAACTACATATGTAAAAGGAAGTATATATATGTGTTAGAGTATTTAAAAGGCTATACGTGAGAGTGTGTGATTGTGAGAGTGGCTGTATGGATGCGTGTGTGCTTGTATCAGTTATTGTATAAGAGCGTAAGAATGTGCTAGTATTTGTATGAGTAAGTGAGCTGGTGTGTGTATAACTGTATAGGTGAGTAAATGGGTGTGTGATTAAATTTTTGCATGACTGACTAGGTGTGTGAGTACCTCTATGGATGAGTGGCGGTGTGTCAGTGTTTATATAGGTGTATGAGTGCATATGATAGTCCTGTACTGAGTGACCGTAAGTATGAGTGACTGTACGGGTGAGTGAGTGGATGTGTGTGTAGACCTAAGAATCAGTGAGTGGGTATGTAGTTATTGGTGTTGGAGTGTCTTTGTTTTTGAGAATGGCAGTCTGTAATTTAGAGTGGGTGTATCAAAAGTTATATTAGGGTGTGAGAAGATGCATGAAATTATCACATGGTTGATGTCATCAGTGATGTCATTTGAGATGTCATCAGTGATGTCATCAGTGATGTCACTGACCATGTCATGAGTGATGTAATATGTGACGTCATCAGCAGTGCATTGCGGGCGCGAGTTATAGTTAGCTGAACTAACTATAACGGGGAATTTCACGGGTTTTGTACGAGTGCAATGTCCAAGTAACTACAACTGTCCCTAAAACCTATGGTTTTTTCAGTGAATTTCAAAGGTTTTTAAATGCTAATTTCTAACTATAACGTGCCTGAAACCTATGGTTTTTTCAGTGAATTTCAAAGGTTTTTTAAATGCTAATTTCTAACTATAACATGTCTGAAACCTATGGTTTTTTCAGTGAATTTCAAAGGTTTTTTAAATGCTAATTCCTAACTATAACATGTCTGAAACCTATGGTTTTTTTCAGTAAATTTCAAAGGTTTTGTAAATGCCAATTTTTAAATGTATTAATTGTTATTTCTATTTTTTTCATACTGATTTACTACATTTTTTTAAACTATTTATTTTTAGATATTTTATTTTTTAAATTACATTGTAATTACATTATACATTACATTACAAAATATACTTTCTCAGAATGAATTAATTTACTTTAAATACTTTGCAAATAGGCAATAGACTTTTAAGTACAGTAGTTACAGTTGTTGCAATGGGCAACACAATTTCAAACACAATGCAACATTGAGCTCAATGTGAATTTCTAGCTAAATGCAATTAGTTACTTTATGGATTACTTTTCTAACCACAGGACTGGATCCTAGATTCAGTCCTGGGACATCTCCTGTAAACAGTTGAGTAAAAGCGTTTTGGTTACAGTAGTGATTTTTAAGGAATATTATTGTATTTTAAAAGTTGACACTTAGAAACTTTTTCACATAGAATCACCAATGTTATCCTATGGGAGGAAATTCACTTAGCAGGTAAGTAGTGTTATCGTTACTTTTTCTTACTCAGTGGTGGATCCTGGATCCAGCACTGATGCATCTCCTGTAAACAGTTGAAAGAATGCGTTTAAGTCATACAGGCGATTTTTAAGGAATATTTGTAGTTTGTGAAAATCGACACTTTGAAACTTTTCTGCTGAAAACCAGACAATGGATTCCTATGGAAGGAAATACAAGTTACTGGTAAGTACGGTTAAAATTACTTTTCAGGGTCAGTGCTGGGCTAAAAGATGCAGCACTGGGTTCTCTCCTGATAACAGGTGAGTAAATCGGAATTCGTATTTCGGCTGATTTTAGAGGAATATTTGTATGTTTCAAAAATCGACACTTAGAAACTTTTTCAGCAAAAAGCAGGCAATGATATCCTATGGAAGGAAATTCAAGTTACTGGTAAGTACGGTTAAAATTACTTTTCAGGATCAGTACTGGGCTGAAAGATGCAGCACTGAGGTCTCTCCTGATAACAGGTGAGTAAATCGGAATTCGTATTTCGGCTGATTTTAGAGGAATATTTGTATGTTTCAAAAATCGACACTTAGAAACTTTTTCAGCAAAAAGCAGGCAATGATATCCTATGGAAGGAAATTCAAGTTACTGGTAAGTACGGTTAAAATTACTTTTCAGGATCAGTACTGGACTGAAAGATGCAGCACTGAGGTCTCTCCTGATAACAGGTGAGTAAATCGGAATTCGTATTTTGGCTGATTTTAGAGGAATATTTGTATGTTTCAAAAATCGACACTTAGAAACTTTTTCAGCAAAAAGCAGGCAATGATATCCTATGGAAGGAAATTCAAGTTACTGGTAAGTACGGTAAAAATTACTTTTCAGGATCAGTACTGGGCTGAAAGATGCAGCACTGAGGTCTCTCCTGATAACAGGTGAGTAAATCGGAATTCGTATTTCGGCTGATTTTAGCGGAATATTTGCACAATGGTGAAGGGAGGGGCGGGGCCTGATGTGACATCTGTGCAAACGCGCCCGTGGCGCGTTTTAAGTTGGGGATTAAGTCCCCTTTAATCATGAGGGTCCCTAGGGGCCAACTAGCCCACCAGGAACCTCCAGTATGCGCCAGGGGCTGCGTTGCAGAGACGTGTACAGAGGCCACACCCCTTTTACACCTCTCTGCAAGGCAGCTCTGTGGCGCTTTTGGAAGTACATGGTGGGCTAGTTGGACTCCAGGGACCCTCAGGATTCAAGGGGACTTAATCCCCCATCTTAAAACACGCCACGGGGCCTGTTTGCACACATGTCACCTGAAGCCCCGCCCCTCCCTTCACCACTGTGCAAACGTGCCCTGTGGCGCGTTTTAAGTCGGGGATTAACTCCCCTTGAATCCTGAGGGTCCCTGGGGGCCAACTAGCCCAACAGGTATATCCAAAAGCGCCACAGAGCTGCCTTGTAGAGAGGTGTAAAAGGGGCGTGGCCTCTTTACACCTCTCTGCAACGCAGCCCCTGGCGCATACTGGAGGTTCCTGGTGGGCTAGTTGGCCCCCAGGGACCCCCAGTATTGAAGGGGAATTACTTCCCATCTGCAAACGCGCCAGGGGCGCGTTTGCAGAGTGGTGAAGGAAGGGGCGGGGTCTGCGGCCCGATCGTTTTTTTTTTTCCCTGAAGGGGGTTGTGTGGCCCCCTTCCTTTTTCCTATTTTTGGGCCCTGGGGACCCCATCCCCCAGGGCCTTATCCCCTTTTTTTTTTTTTTTAATTATACGGGAAGGGGGCCGCGTGGCCCCTCCCCTGGCCGAATCCTACCCCGGGGACCCCATCCCCCGGGCATGGCCACACTTTTCATTAATTTTTAAGGAGGGGGCTGCGTGGCCCCCTCCTCAGGCCTCCTTTTGCCCCGGGGACCCCATCCCCCGGGGCAGGCCTTTTTATTTTTAAAAAAATTATTTCTGGGGAGGGGGCCGCGTGGCCCCCTCCCGGGCCACTACTTGCCCCGGGGACCCCATCCCCCGGGGCCTGGCCTCTGGTTGGGGACTGTGGGGGTCCCCAAACCCCCACAGTCCCGCCGGCTCCCCGCCTCCTGCGCTGAGCCGGCATTGCTTTCCACATGGGGAGCAGCTAACATGCTGCTCCCCATGTGGAAAGCAATTGTCTTTGGATATTGGAGCTAGAGCAGGTTTCCCTGCTCTCTCTTCCAATATCCAGCAGTTTGCAATGACAGGACGGGAGCCGCGAGGCTCCCATCCTGTCATTGCAAACAGCAGTGTCCCGGGGGTAGGCACCCCGGGACACTGCAGGAGCCGGCTCCTGGGGGTGGCGGTCCCCAGGGCCACCACAGGCTCCAGGAGGGGGCCGTGCGGCCCCCTCCCATCCAAATGCACAGCCCCGGGGAGGTGGTGGTCCTCGGGCTCGGGGTCCTTAACGGACCCCCATTTTCAATTTTGTTAGTGCCCCGGGAGGTGGTGGTCCTCGGGCGTGTGGGGGCTGGAGCCCCCCACACATGTTAATTTAATAAAGAAGCCCTGGGAGGTGGTGGTCCTCGGGGCTGCGGGAGGGCTCAGAGCCCTCCCGCTACTTTTTCAAATAAAGCCCTGGGGGTGGCGGTCCTCGGGGCTTGGGGGCCCTTAGAGGCCCCCCATACATAAAATAAACCCCCCAGCATGCCCCCGGGACTTGGCCCACCCGGGGGCAAATTTACATCGAAGCGCGGAGACCGCGCTTCGATTTTTTTTTTGCAGGATGCGCGCACCCTGAGCGCATCCTGCCGATTTAAAAAAAAAAAAAATGCTTTTGGGCCCAGGGGTCCTTGTGGGACCCCCTGAGCAGGCCTAGGGGTTAGGGTGTTTCTACCCTGCCCCCTTTGTGCGTTTTGCGCACTTGTTTCTTTTTTTCTCGGCGAGATCCGCGCACCCTAAGCGCATCCCGCCGAATTAAAAAAAAAAATGCTTTTTCTGCCCAGGGGTCCTTGTGGGACCCCCTGAGCAGACCTAGGGGTCAGGGTGTTTCTACCCTGCCCCTTTTGCGCTTTGCGCACTTGTTTCTGTCCCTCGGTTCTACCGAGGGACAAAATGGCTGCCAACACTTCTTGATTTGGAGTGTTGACAGCCAATTAGCATGCAGCTCGTGATCGGGAGGGTACGCGAATCCGACGCGCCCATAGATATATATGTGATTTTAATTGTGAATTTCTCAGGAACTACTGAACGGATTTACACCATTTTAGCAAAAGGCACCAGTCTGAACCAAGGGCTACCTCTTTGCCAAATTTGGGGTAATTCCGTTCAGCAGTTCGGGCTGTAGCTGCGACTAAAGGTTCCTATGGAAAAATGAATGGGGAAAACGCGTTTTGGGACCCCCTTTTTCTCGGCCCCCGCTTGACGTATCACCCCGAGACTTTCAGGGTAGGAGCGGACCGGAGCGCCCCAACAAGTTGGAAGCTCGCGAAGATTCGTCAACCGGCGCCAACGTTATTGCAAATAGAATGTCGCGGATTTCCTATGGATAATAGGTCCTAACTATAACTATCTACTGGCGACCGCCAGTAGATAATATATATATATATATATATATATATATATTTGAAAACCAATCCTGCTCCACTTGAGAAGAAGGCACGCACTCGAGGCTGAATGTATATGGCTTTCTTTATTTCCTCAGGTCTCCCTCGACCCTGTGACTGAAGAGACGCGTTTTGGCTGACGCAGCAGCCTTTATCTAAATATATATATATTACCTACTGGTGGTCTCCAGTAGTTAGTTATTGTTAGGACCTAGTTTCCATAGGAAAACCATTTTTTGACTTGGCTATAACTTTGGCGTCGTTTGACCAATCTGCATGAAATGTTCCTAAAAAAGTGTTACAGTGGGTACTATTGTTATGGAAAGTTTGAGGGTGATCCATGCAGTGGGGACCGAGAATTTGGGGCGCGAAATAAGGGTGCGTTTGTAATGTTCATTCCCATTGGAACCTTTAGCCTCACCTACAGCCCGAACCACTGAACGGACTTACACCAAATTTGGCAGGGAGTTAGATGTTGGTTCAAGGAGGTGCCTTTTGCCTATTTGGTGTAAATCCGTTCAGTAGTTTTTGTGAAATTTGAGCAGAAAATTATAGTGATATCTCTGGTCACGGATATTTCGCTACGGTTTCGCGAGTAATCGCGAATGCACCCGCCAGTGGGAATGCTCTGACTGGCTGGACGGAACCTGACCAGAAAGTTGCGACCGCCATTTTATTGATCGGGAACAGTTCCCGGGGCTGAAAATTTCTGAAAAAGCTAACATAAACGGTCAGATTAGAGGTACCCTGACCCCATGTTTGAGTAAAGGGGGTGTTAGTGACACAAGTTATGCGTCCAAAATTGATTTTTTTAATCATGCGTGATATTTGCGACCAGCCCGCGACCAGCAGCATGGCCCCCTTTGTAACATCGTGGGGACATCGCGACTATCGTGAAGTCATCGCGAATATTGGTGAAAATATATACAAATATATATTTGTACACACTCGCCAGTCACTGTCACACACTCATGTATGCACTCACAACTTATACATCCAGTCACATATCCACTCATATACTCATGCACTCACTCACATACCCCTTCAGGTACTTATACACCCACTTATAGACTTACTCGAAGAGTGGCGCACACATGTACAGACCCACTCAGAGACTCACACACCCACCTACAAACCTACTCACACACTCATGTATGTTCTCACAGATCCACTGAGACACTCGTACCCCCACTCACAGATCCACTGAGCCACTCATACACCCTCTCACACACCCATACAGTCCCTCACACACTCAGTCACAGACCATCTCAGAGACATGTCCTCAGTCAGTTGTCTGATACACTCAGAAACTCACACACCCACTCACAAACTCACTCAGATATACACCCACCCACTCACTCACCCACTCAAGGTACATGTATCCACTCACAGAACCACCCAGACACTTGTCCTCCCAGTCACAGACCCACTCAGACACTCATGCATGTACCCATTCACTAACCCACTCAGATGCTTATGCTCTGATTCACTGACCCATAGAGACACTCTTACACCCTCTCATAGATCCACTCAGACACTCATACATCCACTCAGACACCCACTCAGACACTCACACACCCATACTGTCACTCACACAACCACTCATAGACCCATAGACCCAGTTGGTTATACACTCAGAGACTCATGTACCCACAAACAGTTGCACTCAAAGACCCACACACCCACTGACAGAACCACTCTGACACTCACGCTGCCAGTCATAGACCCACTGATAGACTCATGCACTCACTCACAAATCCACTCAGACACTCATGCACCCACTCACTCACCCATTCAGACACCCACTTAGACACTCATGTATCCACTCACAGATCCAGTCAGACAGTCATATACTTACTTACAAATGCACAAAGACACTCATGCACCTACTCACAGATTGAGTGAGAGACTTAAACAACCAATCACAGACCCATTGTGACACTGATGCACCCACTCATAGATGTACTGAGGCAGTCATGCATTTCATTACAGAAGTATTGATAGACTGATGCATTGTCTCACAGATCCCCTCAAATACTTATACAGTGAATGAGAGACTTAGTGATACAGTGATGTATCTACGCCTACACCGACGACACTCAACTGATCCTCTCCCTCACCAAGGACCCCCTCGCCGCCAAATCCAACCTCCATGAAGGAATGAAGGCAGTCGCCGATTGGATGAAGATCAGCCAACTAAAACTGAACACGGAGAAGACAGAGGTCCTCATCCTCGGCTCCAACCCCTCAGCCTGGGACGACTCCTGGTGGCCAACGACGCTGGGAGCAGCCCCGACACCCACCGACCACACACGCAACCTGGGAGTCATCCTCGACTCAACGCTCTCCATGGCCAAGCAAGTCAACGCAGTCTCATCCTCCTGCTTCAACACCCTCCGCATGCTTCGCAAGATCTACAGGTGGATCCCGACAGATACAAGAAGAACAGTCACCCAGGCCCTCGTCAGTAGCAGACTTGACTAAGGGAACGCCCTCTACGCGGGAGCCCCGGCCAAGCTCATCAAGCGACTGCAACGCATACAAAACGCCTCCGCACGCCTGATCCTCGATGTACCACGCCACAGCCACATCACCCCCCACCTGAGGAACCTGCACTGGCTCCCCGTCGACAGGAGAATCTCCTTCAAACTCCTCATCCACGCACACAAGGCACTCCATAAGACTGGCCCAGCCTACCTCAACAGACGACTCCTCTTCTACGTCCCCAACCGCCAACTCCACTCCGCCGACCTCTCCCTCGCCACCGTCCCTCGCATTCGAAGAACAACCACCGGCGGCAGATCCTTCTCTCACCTCGCCGCCAAGACCTGGAACACCCTTCCACTAAGCCTACGACAGACCCAAGACCTGCTGACCTTCAGGAGGCTACTCAAGACCTGGTTGTTCGACCAGTAGCAGCACCCCCCCCTTTTCTTCCTCCCCAGCACCTTGAGACCCTCGCGGGTAAGTAGTGCGCTTTACAAATTCTGTGATTGATTGATTGATTGAGTGATGCATGCTGTCATAGATTACACTGAAAAAGTTATGCACTGTATTATCAAGATATTAAGGGAGTTGTACATGTTATTATACATTCGTTTAGATAGTAATGTGTTTAGTGTGTTGGTTATAATTCATTTTGCAGTTATAAGTTTTGAATGTGGTGGCTGCTACTGAATGTCTGCATTTGTTTTGTCACTCCACAACGTATTCACGATGACCAGGACTACCGATATCATCGCATCACCCGGCATCACCGCAAAATCGAAAAAACCGTTTAAATGGTTGTTTTTATGCAAACTCCCTAAAAAAATATGACTTTAAACAGTTAGGTAATAAACCCCTAGTGTCTAAAATACTGTAAAATGTGTGCATATATGTGTTTTCCACCCCCTAAAAAGGCGCGATCTTCACGGTTACCGGAGTCATTGCGACTCTCAATCCAATCGCGAAAATGGGAAGTAGGGTTGAAACATAGAGTTTTAAAAAGTTACTACAAATATATGTGTACAAATATGTTTTGAAAGCAGTGATGTGGTTAGTAATGTGGGTATTGTAATAGTTAGAATGAATTTTTTAAGTTAACATTTTTAAATGTGGTTGTTCAATGTCTGCTTTTGATTTGCGATTTCACGACGAGATTGTGATCATCGAGATGTCATTGCAGAGTTAAAAAATTCAAAAAAAAATTATTTGACAAGAAAATGAACAAAATTTTGGCCTCTTGGTTGGCTCGGATTTAAAAAATGTCTTTAAGTGTATTTTTCAGTATGTGAAATACATTTGCTGATCACAGATTCTCCACAGTAAATGCGACAATGTTCTGCTGGCTCAAAAAACACTTAAAAATAAAACCAGTTATAAATGTACTTTCTGATAAACACATACAAATCAAAAAATTTGTGGTATAAATTTAATATACAATATCGAATTATAGAAAAAAAACTCACTTTAAAAAAAATGGACGTTACAATTAAGAAATAGAATTTTACAAAACTTTGGAAATTCACTGAAAAAAACAAAGGTTACAGGGACGTTGTATTTAGGAATTAGCATTTAAAAAACCTTGGAAATTCACTGAAAAAACCAAAGGTTACAGAGATATTATAGTTAGGAAATAGAATTTAAAAAAACCTCAGAAGTTCACTGAAAAAAACAAATGTTACAGGGACGTTATAGTTAGGCTGACATTTCACTCATACAAAACCAGAGAAATTCAGCAGTTATACTTAGCTGAGCTAACTATAACTATCGTCCCCGCAATGCACTGCTTATGACCTCACATATTACATCACTCATGACATGGTCAGTAACGTCACTGATGGCATCACTGATAACATCTCAAATAACATCACTGATGACATCATCCACAGAATCTCTGACGCACCGACTCACTCCCCAATATAAACTTTCATACACCCACTCCGACTTCTACACTTCGATTCTCAAAACCATTGACACACCCATACCAGTACTTACACACCCACTCAATGTTTTATAGGTCTACACACACATCCACACAGTCACCCATACAGCCACTCATACACCAACTCACTCACTAATACAGCCACTGATATATCTACTCACACACCTACTTAGTCACTCATAGAGTCAATAACACAGCCACTTACTCACCTAAACTGTCAGTGACACAAGCACACACTCACTCATACAGCCACTCTCACAATCACCCACTAACACATGAAGTCACTCATATATTCCAACACTCACCTATACTGCCTTCCACATATGCAGTTACTCACCCATATACCACTGACACATCCATTCACTCACCGACACAGCCCTACACACACTCAGTCACCCAAACAGCCCCTCACATATGCACTCACAAACCCATACAGCCACTGACTCACTCCCTCGCTCATCCATGCAGGCTGTCACACACACCCTCACCCACCTACATAGACATTCATGCACCCATATAGGTAGTAAGACAACCAATCAATGACCCATACAGCCATTCATTTACCCACTCACTAACCCATGCAGTCACTTAGACATCAACTGACAGACTGATACAGACATTGACACAACCTAGTCACTCACCCATACATTCATTGAGACACCTAATCACTGAGTTATACAATAAGTCACACA
The DNA here is from genome assembly GCA_963921515.1 of Calotriton arnoldi. Lineage (NCBI taxonomy): Eukaryota > Metazoa > Chordata > Amphibia > Caudata > Salamandridae > Calotriton > Calotriton arnoldi. Next base: position 765,694 of record CAWUFW010008447.1, on the reverse strand, counting down.
CCCACTGAATCATCCATACAGGCACTCATACACTCACTGATTCATCAATACACCTTGGTATATATATTTAACACTCATAAACTTTTTAAAAACACTCACAGTCACTGGATGATGTCATCAGTGATGCCATTTGAGATGTCATCAGTGATGTCATCAGTGAAGTCACTGACCATGTCAAGAGTGATGCAATATGTTAGGTCATAAGCAGTGCATTGCCTGGGCTTGAGTTATAATTAGCTCAGCTAACTATAACTGCTGAATTTCTCTAGTTTTGTATATATTCACTGAAAAAAACAAAGGTTACAGAGATGTTCTAGTTAGGAAATAGAATTTAAAAAACCTTTGAAATTCACTGAAAAAAACAGAGATTACAGGGATGTTATAGTTAGGCTGACATTTCACTCGTACAAAGCCAGAGAAATTCTGCAGTTAAGCTAACTATAACTTGCGCCCCAGCAATGCACTGCTAATGACCTCACATATTACATCACACATGACATGGTCAGTGACATCGCTGATGACATCACTGATAACATTTCAAATCACATCACTGATGACATCATCCAGTGACTGTGAGTATTTTTAAAAAGTTTATGAATGTTAAATATATATACCAAGGTGTATTGGTGAATCAGTGGGTGTATGAGGGCCTGTATGTATGATTCAGTGGGTGTGTCTTACTGTATAAGTGAATGATTGGGTGTCTCAGCTAATGTATGGTTGAATGACTAGGTTATGTGAATGTCTGTATCAGTGTGTCAGTTGGTGTCTATTTGGCTGTATGGGTTGCTGAGTGGGTACTTGAGTGGCTGTATGAGTGATTGATTGGTTGTCTGAGTACCTGTATGAGTGTCTGTGTGGATGGGTGAGGGTGTGTGTGACTGCCTTCATGGATGAGTGAGTGGGTGAGTCAGTGGCTGTATGGGTTAGTGAGTGTGTCGTGTAGTTCCTAGGAGTCCCCAGGAGCTGTGCATTTTGGATGACCTAAACTGAGGGCTTGGTGTCCCGGCCGCTTCCGAACAAAATCTTCTTCCCCATTCCCTGAGCCACTGCTCATGGACTCAGTCATTCTCAAATGAAGAAGAATAAATGTTCTTAGAAATTTAGGGTTTTTGCACAATGTGGGAACATTTTATCCTTACAAGCTTGTTCAAACCGTCAGCCAATACACAGAGTATATCTCCCTTCCCACTTCAGACGTCTCTGAAATGTGTGAGTAGGGTTTTCTGAGAAAGCATGACTGAACTACTCAGATTTTCACTGTTAACATAAGAACCAAACTAACGTTGGCGGCACCATGTCGTGTAGTTCCTAGGAGTCCCCAGGACCTGCGTGTTTTGGATGACCTAAACTGAGGGCTTGGTGTCCTGACCGCTTCCGGACACCCCCACAGGATATGTTAGCCATTAGACAACCTAGCTCTACAGTGCCACTACCACCCTGTATCTTACAGTGATGTAGGGAGTCTCTGGCAACCACTGAACATGACAACCCTGATTTGTCAGGGATCGTGGAACACAGTACAGTACTTTTCGCTCAGACACTCATGCTTTCTTGTTCTCTGAAAATACACAAGATGGCGATTAGGACGTTTCAATCAGTATGTATTGGGCCAGCGTCAGTCTTGTGTAAAACATATTTGCTGCGACAATCAGGAGACAGAAGCATATGAAAGAGATTGCTAGTACCAATATAGTAAATAGTAGATACATTTCTACCACAGTGCTAATAAGATGAACATAAGCAGTTCAGATAAAAACAGAAGCACTTGCATAGTCCTAAAATGCGCGCCCTAAGTAATTTTCCTAAATGTACCTAGCCTAGATCTGTATGTGTAGCATGTATATGCGTGTCTGTTGCCAAGAATCCCCTAGGGAAGAACCAGCCCCCTCACCTGATGGTTGAGAATGAAGGACACCGTCTCTGCTTCGAGCATGACACCCTGCAAGGGATGTCAGACCAATGCGTGTGGAAGATTCAGCATGCAGGACCACGTGTCAGCTTGGAAGGAATTCTCGTCTAGCTTGCAGGGGGGAATAAGGGTCTTTTATACTAGAGTGGTCACTCCAGGGTTTCTTCTAAAATCGATGTGTTTTGAAAACAATAATAAATGTTTTGAAAACAATCATAAGTATTTTCCAAACAAATGCGATCATGCACAGTAGGCTGTTGCCATGGATGAAAAAAAGTGGTGACCCTTATACAGAGTAATTATGCCGTGCGTAAGGAAATGTTTATGAGGTCAGGTACAGGGATTAGGATAGAATACTAAGAGCTGTTGTCGAAGAGACAGGAGCAAGCCACTAAGTAAAAGGTCACCTGTTTCAAGTCCGTTATTGTCGTGTGTATGGAACAATCTATGTAAAAGGGGTATACATGACAGGACTAGCCTAAAGGACATGACACCCACTCCCCATCAAAAGGTCAATAGTGTCAGCTAGATAATGATACATCCAAGGCCATTAAAAGCATAAAAATTGTTTACAATAAAAATACTAAAAGCACTTTAAAAGATTGAAAATATGTCCATAAATGAAAAGTAATTTTTTCCCTAAAAAGCATTCAAAAGGTTCTCTAAACTTGTATATGTGATTATTATTACACTAAGCACCTTGAAAGCCATCATGATCTTTAGAGCAGAGAAGGAAAAATAAAACAAAGTCAGTGTTCGACCTTCAATTTGGAAAATGTTTAAAAAATGCTGAATAGCTCCCAGCACAGGAAAGGCCAGATTGTTTATGAATCCTGTGCCGAAGACTCAACATCATTGAACATTGTATCCGCAGGTGGCAATCCCTCGAGAACTTCCAGTATCATGTCGAGTGAGCAAAGATGGTCATCTCTGGTTACCACAGCAGCCGCCGTGGAAGAATTAGATGCCTGCATGCCTGTACCTCAGGAACAGAGCCGATTTCCCTTCCAACAGGAGCAGAAGCATCCCTCGGAAGCTCTAGAAATGCCGTCATCAACATGGGAATACGCTGTGGACAACTGAACACGTGGGCCTCCAAGGGCTCCAGGCGCACTTCTATGTCCGGCGGCGCAACCGATGGAAGTGTCAGACAGAGATCCAACATGCATCCGAATCTGCAGAAGAGGCAGCGGAACACAGGCAGGATGCAGTCTTGCCAGATGGTCTGAAAGACAGGAACCAATGCTCACTCAGCTCTCGAAGCCAAGGCGTAGTCAGGTAGAACACCATACGCTCACGCAAACATCGTTCCAGCAGTGTTCTCTCCATGTCTTGAGGGATTGAGACATCCATTGTGAATCAATAGGACTAAAATCAGGATGCCCGCTACTGATAGCAGGACCAAGGAAGCCTTCCAAAAACGCTTCTAAGTACTGACTATATGAAAGCTGGAATCACTCTGAAGATGGTCTGAAAGGTGGTTAAGAGACCTGATCAAAGATGCTTGAATAAGTGTACGATCCCACTCGTATCAGACATGTTAAAGATACGATGAACCATTTCTCTGAAATGGATTAGGAAGTTCGTACGGACCAGGGCCTGCATCTCTGCCGAAGACCTTGCAACCTGGAGATCAAAAGTCCCTCGGGCTGAAGTTAAGGCCACATTTTGTTGAAACAGCATGGCTTTCAGTCTGCTCAGCGAATCAAACCTTAAACTGTAATCATTAAATGAAGGCCACTTTGGTGCCTCCCTAACTGTGAGAGCCGAGGGAAACAATACTTGCTTACAACAAATAGCCCTGAGGTTTACTGTGACTAGATATGCAATGCCTGGCGCCATCCCGCAACAGCCTTGATCATTCAGCATTAAATAACTCCCATTCGAGAGCAACTCGAAAACTGGATGAATCACTGCAGCTGGGGTGCCTTTCAAGTAGCAAGATAAGTTTGCCTTTGAAGCATTACACACTCCGTGAAGTGAGACCTCCTTACACACTAAAGATCCACTCAAAGCCTTCTCACAGTCTGTTCCACTTAAGAAAACTTCAGTCTCCTTATTTCTATACCTATATCTGTACGGTAACTCCCAGGTTTCCTGTATGTACCCTTCACCCAACGCTTCATACTTGCCTACTTGGATGTATCTAAGGCAGTGTTGGAACTGGAATGTCGTGATTGGCAGTGTGATATATCAATTAATTATAGACTAAGAAGGGTACGCAGATCCCCAAAGGGGATGGAATAACAGGAGTGGTTCCTCAGCCCGGCGCAGGGGGTAGTTTTCCAGCTAGCGTCCTCAAGAGTACAGGACACCATCCATTAAGGTGTCAAGGACTGAGGGTACCACAGGAGCAAGCGCTATCACCTAGTTAGGTCACAACTAGATTTGGCGGGACTACGTGCTCGCACATAGGAACAGTGGTAGGTAGGAACTCCTCCACCTCACCACCTCATGTAGATAGTGCCTATAGGTCCTGAAGAAATGCACAGTATCATACTTTGATCACATTGCGTGAAACATGTCGACCACTTTTTAGAGCCGAGCATTGCTCCTCTGGATCATCAAGCCAGTGAGCAGCCGCTCTTCTGTATTTTTAATAAGGTGGATGACCATCCCATTAAACTTACCTTTTGGATTATCCAACCTTTTTTAAACCACTCACTCACATCTACACTTACCTCTAGGGCCCTCACACCCACAGCACCATACGGCAGGAACAGAAGATCTCCGTTAAAGAGCCCCTTTATGGGTGCCCGTCGGGTATTGCACCGCCGACCCGACGAGGTGCGAGTCAATATGATGAAGCATGACACCTAGCTTGCTGGGTGTGTGAGGACTCTAGTTCCGTCTAGGAGGACTCCCCTCCTGTGGCCTCCACTCCTGTTATTCCATCCCCTTTGGGGAACTGCGTACCCTTCTTAGTCTACAGTACCTGGGCATGTACGCTGGAACCCGTAAAACAGCCTTCTCAGTCCCTCCCCTTGTTTGATATGATATATCAATTAATTAACCATTCTGTAGATGGTGACTCTGCTACTGTAAAAGGTAACTTCTCAAATTTTTCAATGAGCAGCATGGTGTACTTTGCATCCCTTCGTGCCATGGTCAATTGTCTGTCAGTCAGATTATAAGCCGAAACAGACTTGAGCCGTTAATGTACTGCCATGGCACGTTGCCAGTACGCAGTGATTGTAGCGTCCAGCTTAAAAGCAAAATGGAGCACAATTGAGATTGCCCATGTTGTAGAATAGCTAACTTGGTCCATTATGTCAATTGCTGAGGACACAATGTTGCCCAGTGAATAAATACGTGAAGAAAGTGTGGTCATACCATTGTCTACCACAGCCAAGGCCTTTTCTAGGTTAATTCTATCAATCTCACGTAATCTCTCAGTAGCATCCTGTTGGGAGACTTTCCACAGTTCATTGTAGATGGCATATAAGAAGCATTTTTATGCAGTTTCTTGGGACCTAGCAAGAAATCCCTAAGATCCATGTTGTCAGAGAGAAGGGACTAGTGTTGTTTCACCTGTAAAAGAAGTCACTACCCCCGGGTCGTCTGTGTGTACATAACGTGGGTCAGGCCTATGGATACTAAACCCTCTGGTGGTACCCTTGAATCTTGACTGACACCTATTTGTGTCAATAGGCCAAACCAACCAACTCTTCCAATTGGGAGCTGATGAATTGTATGTACCATTCTGTATCATTGCACCAAGCATCTCCTCACTTATCAGTGTGTTATTTAATAAACCTTCAATAGGTGTTGGTAAGGGGATGCATGGTGTTTTCAGGTCTTTTATTTTTGCAAACCCCTAGCAGGTAGTCTGTTGCACTGATCTGTTCAGGAAAATGATCTGTAATGGTATGAGGCAAGCTCTAAATAAAGCCTCAGATCCCGGAACTTGCCATTCTTTTGTCCCCCCCGATGGATTTTATGTCTATCGTGTCCCTCCAATAGTCGAAACCTTGTATAGACAGTTGGGAGATAAAAGGTGCTGAATATATGAGCTTGGTGTTAGTCAGCATCATTTTCTTCGCAGTTGCTTTCGTCTGTACTAGCTTATAGTAGTATGACATTGGGTCTGATGTATTGAACCCTGAAAAGTATGCAAATTTCTGTGTGAATGTGGCAAAACTACTTTTCGGTGGTTTTGGGCAATGTTCCCATTGATGGCAAGTGTTTACAGTGCGTGGAACGCTTGCTTTGTGCAAAAAGGGATGACCATAATGCAGGTAACAATACATACTGTCGAAATCAGGTGTATCGTCATACCATTCCATGTAAGAAAATGCAGCAGATTGTTCTAAATCAGAGAGCATAGTATTTACAGTCTCAATGTCCCAATCATCAGAGAGTGTACTCGGGGTAATGAAATCCTTCAATGAAAATTTAAATACATGTAGAATTTTCAAATGTTTAGTAGGACCAAATGCATCATATGAAACCCTATCCCAAACTATACCATCTGGTACTGGAACTGCTGTAATGTTCACCAGGGACAGGTCTCTCTGTTCACGTGTGATGACATATGAGGTTTCAGGACCAAGTTCACAGTTTATTCTGCAGAGCGTTGTGGGAGGTAATGTCCATTCAGTAGTAGGAAAAAGACAGTTACTATACCAATCCAAATTAACAGGAACAGGATCCATAATGCAAACCAAAGATGCAACCAAGGGGACACAAAGAAAGTCTTTTTCAGCCAGAGATAGAATTGTCGAAATTTCTCTTTTTTGGAAATCGGTGGCGTTTGCTCAGGTTCTCTTGGATCTGAAGAAAAGTCATTGAAGTTGAAGTAGCCAGACGCAGTTCGATCTATCTTTGGTAGCTCCGCAGTGTTTGTAGAACTGGCAGGACCTTCTTGTGAAGGCACTTTGATGTAAAGTTCATTATTGGGTCGAATTACAATTTGTGTTTCATTTTCATTTGGATATTTTCTGTTTCACCAGGTGTAATTCGTACTCTGTTATTAGCTACTCCGGCACCTTGTGCAGAGGAGTCTTGAAACGCTATTAGTCTTTCCATCTGAACTTCCTGTATAGTAGCAAGAGGAGATCTGCGACTAATCAGGATTCCACGCAGCCTGCTGTTGAGAATCGGCCACATGGTGTGGTTTGATCAGATTAATGGAGACGAATCGTTTTTCTTTTTTGCCGGCAAGAGGCGGAAGAAGTACTGTTCTTGTTCCTTGAACCGCCAGGACAGGAACAGGTGTTCTGTAGGATGGCCCAAACTCCTTCTTGTCCACGACTTTTTCTCTGACCAGGTCCCCAACCTTTGGGACCCAGACAGGTCTTGCCGAAACCGGTTTCACTTCTCCAGCGGCGGTGCGTTTTACTTGGACGTTGCTTTGTAATGCCCGGAATTCATTGAGTTCCTGTAAAACAGCCAAACCATCATTCAATTCAAATGGTTTTACATCAGCCACTGTGCTCGCACAATCGAGGTCAGGTACCCACATTCTTATCCCAAACAGGATCTCATAGACGGTACGTCTTCCCAAGGAACTTCTTGGCATATTGTTCAGTGCCCTCTGGACCACATATAGGTGATTGACCCAACTACCGCCTGCACCTAATACCCTTGCTGTTAAGGAATGCTTTAGGTCCAGTTTTTTCCTCTCCACAACCGAATTTCCCTCAGGATGGTAGGGGGAGGAGTATTGCAAGGCCACGCCCATACTTTCCATGGCTTCCTTGTAAGCCCAAGAGCTAAACGCAGGGCCACGGTCGGAATGTAACGTGCCAATTGCATATGTCCCGATGAAGACTCGCAAATCCTTGATAACAGTTCGAGCGTCAGCCGAGCGCTGAGGCCAAACCCATAGAAATCTAGAGCATGAATCTACTGCCACCAAGATGTACTTGTAAGCCCCGTCTGATTTAAGGGGCCGCAGTGATCCAAATAGACACCTGTGAGAGGTCTGTCTGAAATGAGTAATTGTGTTTGTGGTGGCAGTGCTATGGTGGAACCTTTTATCTGCTGGCAGATGTCGCACTTTAAGACATAAGCCTTTTTTTGTTTAGACAAACTTGACCACCAGAATCGCTGCTTCAGTAATGAAATTGTAGCAGTGACTCTTGCGTGTGCTGAGTCCAGACCCTCATGCGCAGCTAGTATTAAACCTAATCTTCGATCCATGTTTGGTATAACTCTGTCCCCCACTTCTGTTTTTTGAGCATACGGTGTGTTTTGCACATCTAATTTATAGGAATATTTGAGTGGAAAGCCTTTCGGAATGACAGAGCCGTTCTTTGAGGCGTTGACAGCTATCAGTATGTCTCCGTCTATTCACTTGCAGGAACGAGTGATTGCAGCAACGGCAGCAGTTCGCACTGTCACCTGTGGCTTCATCAGCCAGTGAATTCCCTTCAACGTGTACGCCAACACGCTGATGACTCAAGATGTGAATAACTTGAACCCGTGGCAGGCATGTTTTCAGCTTTGCTACTTGTTCCCTTAACAATTTATGCTCAATTGTGCAACCCTTGGAATCTCTAAACCCATTCTGGCTCCAGTAATGAATATATTCATTGTAAGACTGCAGACAGTAGAACGAATTGCACACTATCAGTGTGGGGAATTCCCGATCTGTATATTGTCGTGCCAGTATCAGGGCCTTCAGCTCTGCCAGCTGTGCCGTACAATCGCCTAGAGATTGTGTAGTCGTATTGCTGGGATGAAACTTACCGTCCTGCAGACGTCCCTTCACCATAGCACATGCTGTGCTATACTGTTGTTTACTTCCTATGGCAGGCTGAGCAGAACCATCAGCATAAATGATGTATTCATATTTTTCTAGAGGCAAGATTTCATTCGGGAGAGGGTATTCTTGTTCGTACTGCAGGAACGCCTGTGTTTTCAATGTAGAATCATATTTGTAATCTACATCTGTTGCAGTGATAGAATTAGTCCATTGTATCCATCGTGGATGCAGTGCTTTTGCATTTGGAATGCTCGCTTTGGTAACAGCTTCTAAAGTCGGTACCGGGGTTACAACAATAATGCGTTTCCCCTGTGCTAGTGCTCTTTCTCTCACTACAGCAGTCTGTACTGCTGTCAATATTTTTTCTGTGGCCGCAAATCGCATTTCAGCATTTGTGTATAAATGTGATTTGTATGCAATCGGGACTGTCTCACCTTCATTGAAAGTGATGTATGTATATCGTGATAAACCCGGGACTACCAGGATTACCAAGTTGGTAGAATTCACACGTGTGTGCAAATGTTTAGATGCTATCATGTCAGCCTGAACTGAACAGAGAGTATCTGTGTGTTGCTGTGTCCACTGATGTGGTGTGAAATCAGGTCTGGTTAAGTCGTAGAAAGGTTCTACTCTTTCTGCATAATCCAGAATGTATGTTCTGCCAAAATTCAGAAATCCTAAAATGGATTGCAAACCTTTTAGATTCTTTGGAGGTTGGAGCAGCGCACACTTTTCTAAAAAGTTGGCTGCCAGGCTATTGCCTTCACTTGATAGCTCATATCCCAAAAACAGGACACTGAGATGGGCAATTTTTGATTTCTTGAAATTAAATTTGTAGCCCAAATTGGCGAATACCACAATTGTGTTGGTCACCCTGCACAAGTGATCAAGTAATTCATCGTCCGTCAGATAGATGTCATCTACATAGGACACTGCCTCCTCATCGCATGTTTGTAATATTTCTGATACTCTTGCCGAGAATAGCCCTGGGCTGTTCTTATACTCCTGGGGCAAATGACAAAAGTGACGCTGAGTGCCGAGGGCAGAAAATGCTGTCAAATATCTGCTTTCTGGAGCTATATTTTGACAGAAGAATCCATTCGAGATATCTAATGTCGTTTTGTATTTTGTCCACACAATGTTATTCATTTATGCGGCACTATGTGCATTTTGAACTGCAAATGTTCGTGTGCATGTGTTTAAGTGTCGGTAGTCTAAAACTAGACAATATGTGTTGTCAGGTTTCATTACGGGAAACAAAGGATTTTTCATCAGGGAGGTGCAAATCTCAATTACACCCTGGCATTCAAGCTGGTCTAAGATTTCTTTGACCTGTCTTTTCGCATCGTATTTAATAGAGTATTGTCTCTGTGCATTTGGAGTAGATTTTAATGGGATTTTGTGGTGGGTAGACTTCACGTCCCACCCTACATGGTTGCGGTATTTATGCCAGAGCTAGCGCTAGCGCCCACTCCTGCACGTATGAATGTTTTAAAGATTCTGGAATGAGGTCGGAGAAAGCAGGCAAAATGACGCTTTCCCCTTTTGGGCAATCCATCACAAACTCAGGCGGCCAATCCTTTTCGGCAAACAGTATGACATATCCATATGCTAGGTTTTCCCAAAAGAGACCTTTAACCTTTCTTGAGATGTCCCCCTCTATTTGGAGTGTAATTTTGTACAATCGATATGGTACACTAACTCTTGTATCAGGTGTTTCCACCGTGATGTGTTCATTCAATACTGCTGTCACCAGAAAATCCTTCAGGTTCTGGCGATCTATTGTTACTTCGGCCACGCTGTCTCTCATCGTCAGAGCCCATTCCCCGCTCAGAAGCTGAGTACTCAGTAACCTGGGCATGTCTAATTTTCAAGCCAGCTCCTTTCGTCTTTTTGAATTGAGGTTTTGCTTTAGGATGCTCTTCCTGTTTGATAATGTAATCTGAATTTTGATGTGTTTCCCTTTTTGTTTTTGGTCGATCTTCCTGCTTTTGTTCTGATCACCCGTCCCTCTCCGAGTTTTTGATGAATCTTGAAAGGAAGGAAAGGTACGTGTATCAATGTCCTGATACCTGTCAGGTTTCCTAATGTTATTACAATTCCTAAGGTTATACCTCTTTTCAGAGGACTCCCGTTGGGGAGACCCACCCCTTGATCGTGAATTCTTTTCTGTATTGTTATTTTTAGATTATTTGTTCTCCCAAAGAAGCGGTGCTTGCTTCGAGTTGTCCTTGTTGGGACTACCTGCCATTTGTGGCTTCCCTGCTTTGGTTCCCAAATTATCTCTACCTAATGCAGCGTAGGTTTCTTTGATAATTTTTGGTATTTCTCGCTCCTTATTTATAGGAGCTATTTCCCTTAGGCGGCTGTGTATGGCCATTGCTGCTGCCTACCCCTTTATGTTGCTCAGCATGATTGCAGAGACCTGGGCAAAATTACCTATCAGTTTCATCCCCAAGTCCAGGGCAGGTCCTGCCCGTACTCAAGCTGTATTCGTTTCAATACTTCTGGAACAACTGCTATGGAAGGGGTACCATGTATCCTGTGTATACGGCAGCAAAGATTGTTCCTCAAGTGGTAAAATTCTCAATCGAGGGAACCATCCCCATTGGCAAGCAAATGGTTAGCATTCTTTGTTTTTCCTGCGGACCCGTTTCCAGCTGTGCAATTTTTTATGCTATCCAGAACGGAATTTACTTCCGTTTGGAAGGTATTGTTCCTATCACTGATTTTAGTGTCTGTGGGTTAATGGTGGGTGTGGTCTGATGTGGACCCACTGGAGCATTTCTCGCAGGTTGGACTGTTAATGTTCGCATGACGAACTTGACAATGTGTCTGTATAGTCGGACTATGTCTTTGTATATTGTACGGACTTCATCCACTGGTAGTGTATCTATTTCTGGATGTGGAGTGTATGTCGCTAGGACCAGCCAGATCGCTCCTTCTATGCTGAGTGGACTGTGTCTCGCAACAGATGTTGTGTGTGGGAGGGCGCCTTTAAACCAGTTTCTGTGTTGCTGGTAAGTTAACGGGACTTCAATGTCTTCGTATGGAATGTATTCATCTGGTGGTTCAACTACAATGTATAAGTGGAACAATTTAGTCTGTGGATCTGCAGGCGGGAACTGAACCCAAGAATAGAATACCTCTGATCCGAACACCTCATGTGCCTCAATCACGAAGGTAACACAGCCACCTGTTGCGGGTACGCCGTCTTCTATCAACTTAATAGTTACTGTATTTCTACAGTTTTCTGTAATGTTGAGAGCGTTAGCAAAATCTTCTTCTCCATTCCCTGAGCCACTGCTCATGGACTCAGTCATTCTCAAATGGAGAAGAATAAATGTTCTTAGAAATTTAGGGGTTTTGACCAATGTGGGAACCTTTTATCCTTACAAGCTTGTTCAAACAGTCAGCCAATACAGAGAGTATATCTCCCTTCCCTCTTCAGACGTCTCTGAAATGTGTGAGTAGGGTTTTCTGAGAAAGCATGACTGAACTACTCAGATTTCACTGTTAACATAAGAACCAAACCAACGTTGGTGGCACCATGTCGTGTAGTTCCTAGGAGTCCCCAGGACTTGCACATTTTGGATGAAGTAAATTGAGGGCTTTGTGTTCCGACTGCTTCCGGACACCCCCACAGGATATGTCAGCCGTTAGACCAGCTAGCTCTACAGTGCAACTACCACCCCCCTGTATCTTACAGTGATGTAGGTAGTCTCTGGCAACCACTGAACATGACAACCCTGATTCCTCAGGGATCGTAGAAAACAGTACAGTACTTTTCACTCAGATACTCGTGCTTGCTTATTCTCTGAAAATTCCCAGGATGGTGATTGGGACGTTTCAATAAGTATTTATTGGTCCAGCGTCAGTCTTGTGTTAAACATATTTGCTGCGACAATCAGGAGACAGAAGCATACTAAAGAGATTGCTAGTACCAATATAGTAAATAGTAGATACATTTCTACCATAGTTCTAATAAGATGAACATAAGCAGTTCAGATAAAAACAGAAGCATTTGCATATTCCTAAAATGAGCACCCTAAGTAATTTGCCTAAATATACCTAGCCTAGATCTGTATGTGTAGCATGTATGTGCGGGTCTGTAGCCAAAAATCCCCTAGGGAAGAACCAGCCCCCTCACCTGATGGTTGAGAATGAAGGACCCCATCTCTTCTTCAAGGAGGACACCCCGCAAGGGATGTCATACCGCTGCGCGTCAAAGATTCAGCATGCAGGACCCCTTGTCAGCTTGGAAGGAATTCTTCCTAGTTTTCAGGGGGGAATAAGGGTTTTATATACTAGAGTGGTCACTCCAGGATTTCTTCTAGAATCGATGTGTTTTGAAAACAAGCATAAATGTTTTGAAAACAATCATAAGTGTTTTTCCAAACAAATGCGATCATGCACAACAGGCTGCTGGCCAAGGATGAAAAAAAGCGGTGACACTTATACAGAGTAATTATGTCGGGTCTAAGGACATGCTTATGTATGTCAGGTACAGGAATTAGGATAGAATACTAAGAGCTGGTGTCAAAGAGACAGGAGCAAGCCACTAGGTAAAAGGTCACCTGTTTCAGAACCGTTATTGTCGTGTGGATGGGACAAAGTATGTAAAAAGGGGTATACATGACAGGACTAGCCTAAAGGACATGACAAGTGTATCTGTGAGGAGTTGTATGGGTGACTGAGTTTGTGTATGGCTGTGTCGGTGAGTGAATGGATGTGTCAGTGGTATATGGGTGAGTAACTGTATATGCAAAAGGCAGTATAGGTGAGTGTTGGGAGTATATGAGTGACTGTATGTGTGACTGAGTGATTGCGAGAATGGCACATGGGTGAGTGTGTGCTTGTGTCAGCAACTGTATAGGTGAGTAGGTGTTAGTATCTGTATTAATACATGAGTGGGTGTGTGTATAACAGTATAGGTGAGTAAGTGGTTGTGTGATTGACTTTATGGGTGAGGGAGTAGGAGTGTAAGTAACTATGGGTGACTGACAGTGTGTGAGTGGCTGTATGGGTCTATGAGTAGATATATCAGTGGCTGTATCAGTGAGTGAGTGGGTGTATGCGTGGCTGCATGGGTGACTGAGTGGATGTGCGTGTAGTCCTTTGAATCAGTTAGTGGGTGTGTAAGTACGGGTATAGGTTGTCAATGGTTTTGAGAATGCTAGTGTGGAAGTTGGAGTGGGTGTATGAAAGGTTATATTGGGGTGTGAGTGGGTCCGTCAGAGATTCTGTGGATGATGCCATCTGTGATGTCATCAGTGATGTCATTTGAGATGTCATCAGTGATGTCTTCAATGATGTCACTGACATATCATGAGTGATGTAATATGTGAGGTCATAGGCAGTGGATTGCAGGGGCTCGAGTTATAGTTAGCTCAGCTAACTATATCTGCTGAATTTCTCTGGGTTTGTATGAGTGAAATGTCAGCCTAACTATAACGTGCCTGTAACCTTTGGTTTTTTTCAGTGAATATTTCAGGTTTTTTAAATTCTATTTCCTAACTATAACAGCCCTGTAATCTTTGTTTTTTCAGTGAATTTCTAAGGTTTTTTAAATGATAATTCCTAACTATAACTTACCTGTAACCTCTGTTTTTTTCATTGAAGTTCTATGTTTTTTTAAGTAGCAATGGTGTTTGCAGAATGGTGTGGTAAGGGGGTGGGCCTCTGACCAGCGCTCAGGAATCCCACTGTGTAGGGCTTACAGAAAGTACCAGGAGGGCTTCTTGGTCTCCAAGGTCCCTTAGCATCCAAGAGAACTTAATTCCCTAACCAGTAGTGTGCCAGGAGATGTGTTTGCAGAGCGGTGTAAAAAGGGGGTGTGTCGTCCGAAGACCTCTTAGCAAACTGACTGTGTGGGACTTCCTGGAAGTAACAGGCGGGGTAGTTTGCCCCCAACGACTCTCAATAGCCAAGGGGACTTCAGCACCTAACTAGTACTGTGCCAGGAGGCGCGTTTGCACAGTGGTGGAGAAAGGGCATCCTTGATGATTGCACAGGTAGTGCCTATATGATTCTTTGAGTGCCATTGCCAAGAACACACTGCTAATACTGTGTGTTTTTGACAAAGTGTAAAACACATATAAAGACATATTTTACATAACGTTTCAGTATCGCTATTTTGAAAGATACTAATTTAACTTTCCCCTTTATATTCATTTGTCGAAATAACTACATCAAAAAGATATTTTCCTTCTTCACAGCAACACCAGAGGTCGTAATGACATCAGTAGTCACGAATACAAATGACAACGTTTAAAACAGATATTTTACAGAACATATTTTACAGAAAGTTTGAGTCTAGCTGTTCAGTAACATAATGGTTTAACTTTATTTTAACAACAGATTTGACAAAAACAACAATTTCAAAAAATTACTTTCAACTTAGGAACTCACGAATACAACATATCTACCAAACAAAGACATTTTATTCACCCATCAAACTACCCATTGTCACCCAAAAGCATTTTGAAAATTGTGCTAGTTTTGAACTTTTGTTTCACTATCTCTACAAAAATAAAATGGAATCAGAAGAACCAAATGAAGACCTAATACTGGTTGAAGTTATTAAACAGCGGCAGGACTCAGCTGCACATGATCAGTCTGGCCATGAACAACCACAAATGAAAAAACAAAACATAGCTTGAGATTTTTTCAATATTCCATTTGGTAAATCAAAGACCACAACTAAATTATGGCGTGCAGTATATATAAGAAGACATTATCTTTGAGGAACAGCAAAAAAATATTAATGGGGTTGATAGAAATGGGGGTTTATAGTTGGCAGAGGTAGGTACCTTTGTCCAAATAGGGACCCTTCTTCCTAGTCAGGGTAGGGAGTTACACTCCTAAAATAACCCCTGCTCACCCCCTTGGTAGCTTGGTACGAGCAGTTAGGCTTATCTTAGAGGCAGTGTGTAAAGCATTTGCACATAACCAACAGTAATACAGTGAAAACACTATAAAAGGAAAGCACACCAGTTTAGAAAAATATCCAATATGTTTATATATCCAAAACAAGACCAAAACGATAAAAATCCAACATACAGTACTAAAAAATATATACTTTGCAAGATATCCTCAAAATTGCAGAAATACCTCAAAAACGCAGTTTGTACGAGCCGGTAACTCCGTCCGGGGCTACGTCGATGCTGAAAACAACAGAGTCTAACAGTTCCAGCCGACCGCGTCGGTATGGGCCAGCAAAAGCGTGGACAGACTCGGTAACAGTACCTTTCTCGTTGTGGCTGGAACGTTGGTGCGAGCCGGTCGTGGCAACCGTCGCAGTTGCATTGCAAAATGGAAGCGGTGCAGGGTGTGGTGCCCTCTCGATGCGGTGCAGGCAGCGGCTGAGTGACAATCATCCAGACGGCATCGGTGAGACCAAGGCTTACAGTGCAGGGTGAGGCGGTGCTCGATGCGGTGCTGGCAGGTTGCGGTGCAAGCGACAGAGCTGGCTAGTGGGAGCTGGCGTCGATTGGCCCAGACTGCTGTGTTGGACAAGGTGGTTCATTGTGAAACTTACGAGCGGTGCCCCCAGCCACGATGCGGTCATGGGTGTTGGAGTCAGCAGCAGCGACAGCTTCAGGTGAGTCCAGGATGGCGAAGTGAAGCGAGGCGGTGCGGAGTGCGGTGCCCACAGGTCACGATGCAAGCAGCGGCTCGGTGGTGGTGGCGTCGGTCATCGTCGTCGATGAGACCAGGGTTGCAGTGCGAGATGCGGACGGTGCCTTCTGCAGTGCCGTAAGGACACAGACCCAGCAACGGAGTCAGTTGCATTTCCCTTCTCTGTGGCAACTGAAACAGCGGTTCCAGAAGCGGTACCCAGAGGTTGGTGAAGTCTTTGCAGTCCCTGAGACTTCAGAACAGGAGGCAAGCTCTACTTCAGGCCCTTGGAGATACTCAGCACAAGTGAGAAAAGTTCAGTCCAGTCCTTTCACTGCCCAAGGCAGAAGCAGCAACTGCAGCCCAACCCAACAAAACCACAACCCAGCAAAGGGGCAGTACTCCTCCTGACAGCTCGTCCAGCTCTTCCTCTTGGCAGGTTCCTTGATTCCAGTGAGTTCTAAAGTTCTGTGGTCTGGGCCCCAATATTTATACTCAAAATCCCTTTGTTCTCTCAGGCAGAGAGTGTCTGTGCTTAGTCCAAACCAGTTCTGTCCTCTCTGGTGCAGCTTCATGGCAGGAGGTGGAGGCAGCATTGTGGAAAACAGACCAGGCCCATTCAGGTGAAAGGAAATCTCCTCCCCCTATTCTAAATACAGCCCAGGTCTATTCAGCCCAGCCCTGACTCATCCAGACTGTCTGGAGCCACTGCATATCCCCAGCCCCTGTCCCTCCAAAGCCAGACAGTGAATCCACAAACCTAGCAGAGGCACACAGGATGGCTAAGCAAGAAAATACCTACTTTCGAAAAGTGGTATTTTCAAACCCAGAACATAAAAATCATCCTTACTAAAAGATGCATTTCTACATTCTGAGCCCAGGCATACTAAACTCCATTTCTCTATCTTGTCCCAATGGGAAGTTATGCTTATATAATGTTATAAGTAAAACTCCCTTTCTTTCCTATGGGACAGATAGCCTTACAGTGGTGAAAAACAAAATACACTGTAATTCACCACCAGGACATGTCACACACACCAGTACATGTCGTACCTTTAACATACACAGCACCCAGTCCACAGGGGTACCTTGGGCCTACCTTAGGGGTGACTTATGTGTAAGAAAAGGGAAGGTCAGGGCCTGGAAAGTGGGTGCACTTGCCAGGTCGACATGGCAGTTACAAACTGCACGCGGACCCTGAAGTGGCAGGTCTGAGATATCTTTTCAGGGCTACTCATGTGGGTGGCACAATCAGTGCTGCAGGCCCACTAGTAGAATTTGATTTACAGGCCTTGGCACACTCAGTGCACTTTACTAGGGGCTTCCCACTAAATAAAATATGCCAATAATGGAAACACCAATCCATATTAACAATTTACAACAGGAGCACTTGCACTTTAACACTGAACAGCAGTGAGACAGTGCGCAGAGACACTAAACCAGCACAAACAGAGTCAAAACTGGGAGGTCAGAAAGCAAAATGACAGCGGAAACACGCCAAAAGATGCCAAGTCTAACAGTGGTACAAAAAGCATGGTGTGCCACTTGAAAACATACCAGAAGAGCAACTTTAAATTATACAGAGAAAAAAAAGAGAGGGATAATCACTCTCCAGAACTCCAGCCCCTGCTCCTGAAAACAAAAGTTCCAGCTGCAGTGCAGAGACGATGCCGTGAAATGTCACCAGAACTAAAGCATTTTGCTACCTTCTGCATGAACTATAACACCATCGTAACAGCTGGGACTAAGTCTGTGTGTCTAATTTTCCAGAATGCGAAAAGCCATAGTTGTTAATTTTTATTCCCCTTTTATTGCAGGAGTTCAAACACTGTGAAAAAATGTAAACAAAGAAATATGTGTTAGGATTTCATTTTGATTTCATTTTGAACATTAGGCAACCAAAGCAAGACACAATGGTGAAGTAGAAAAGAGACTGCTGCCTGAGTAATTGCCTGATTAATTGGATGAGTGCACGGGTGGTTCATCAGTATTTCAATGAGTGCATAGGTTGTAAGTGGGTGTTTAGATGAGTGCATGGGTTGTGCCTGGGTGTTTGAATGGCTGCATAGCTACAGCCTTGGTGATTGTATAAGTGCATGGTTAGCACCTTGATGATTGTATGACTGCATGGGTAGTGCCTGCATAGTTGAATTACTACATAATTAGTGCCTGCCTGATTGCAAGAGTGCATATATAGTGCCTGGGTATTTGAATACTTGCGTAGACAGTGCATGAATGATTCGATGAATACCTTAGTACTGACTGACTGATTGGATGAGTGCCTGATTAGTGCCTGGCTTTCTGTGAAAGTACCTCATTGCTGTTATATACATAACAGTTGTGCCTATAGCTATAACTCATTGTTTAAGTCCTCATATCAGTATGAAATTAGCTGTTTTAGTATATCTATCCTTTTCTACTGACTATGTGTGAGTGTAGTCTCGATATCACACTTGATATATAATTGGATACATGGCTCTCTAGGAGCATAAATTGCTCTATTACTCAGTGTGCACATGCATCAGCAAATTTCTAAATCTGAAAACAACAATCCTCACTTTTTCAAAGCACAAAACCTTTTCTTAATGGCTTACCTATATTATTTCTCAAATATTTCTTGTGGCTTTAAAACATATATTCAGTATTTCTCAAAGAAAAGTTACACACCAAGTGAAGCTAGCACAAGAACTCTCAAGCATTTTAAACATAGCATGTTTAAAGAAATGCACCACCCTCACCATACACATGAAATTTTCAACAGCCTTAAAAAACATAGATTAATTGGATGAGTGCACGGGTGGTTCCTCAGTATTTCAATGAGTGCATAGGTTGTAAGTGGGTGTTTAGATGAGTGCATGGGTTGTGCCTGGGTGTTTGAATGGCTGTATAGCTACAGCCTTGGTGATTGTATAAGTGCATGGTTAGTGCCTTGATGATTGTATGACTGCATGGGTAGTGCCTGCATAGTTGAATTACTACATAATTAGTGCCTGCCTGATTGCAAGAGTGCATATATAGTGCCTAGGTATTTGAATACTTGCGTAGGCAGTGCATGAGTGATTCGATGAATACCTTAGTACTGACTGACTGATTGGATGAGTGCCTGATTAGTGCCTGGCTTACTGTGAAAGTACCTCATTGCTGTTATATACATAACAGTTGTGCCTATAGCTATAACTCATTGTTTAAGTCCTCATATCAGTATGAAATTAGCTGTTTTAGTATATCTATCCTTTTCTACTGACTATGTGTGAGTGAAGTCTCGATATCACACTTGATATATAATTGGATACATGGCTCTCTAGGAGCATACATTGCTCTATTACTCAGTGTGCACATGCATCAGCAAATTTCTAAATCTGAAAACAACAATCCTCACTTTTTCAATGCACAAAACCTTTTCTTAATGGCTTACCTATATTATTTCTCAAATATTGCTCGTGGCTTTAAAACATATATTAAGTATTTCTCAAAGAAAAGTTATACACCAAGTGAAGCTAGCACAAGAACTCTCAAGCATTTTAAACATAGCATGTTTAAAGAAATGCACCACCCTCACCATACACATGAAATTTTCAACAGCCTTAAAAAACATAGATCACCATGTAAACATATATGGGATTTCATAATAGATATACACCTTCAGGCTATCTTTCCAAAAACAGATAGTTCTCTACATCTTTAAGTAAACTTAACAGTCTCATCATACATATAACTATCTGCAACCAGAAAAAACATATCTCATCATCTAAACATATGCAAACCGGTCATATAAGTTAAAAACCACACTGACAAACACTTTGTAGTAGACGAATTTGTGGAGGCGGTTAAGAAGTTAGAGCTGCGTTTTGATGTACAGCCCAGTCTAGTCGTAGTAAGACACACATTTTTCAAACGCGAACAGGGACATGATGAAAATGTAGAAAATGTCATTTCTGCCTTACGGATGTTAAGCGCAAAATGTCAATTTGAGGCAGTCAGGGACCAACTGATAAGAGACCAGTACATTTGTAAATGCTCTGATAAGAACATTCAGCAAAAACTGCTGTCCATGGGTAACCCCTCTCTTGAGGAGACAATCCGCATTGCTAAAAGTATTGAGCTTTCAAAGTCTTATGTAAAGGAATTGGATGAGAAGGTCACAGTCACGAAGGAAGAGCCTGTGACTGTTGTAAGGGCCAAGGATGTTAAAGGCAGTGTGTCAATACGTCCGGAAAACAAGTTTTTCAAACAGTCTAATATATGTTTTAAATGAGGTCATTTCCCTCACTTCACATCTGGACGACCTTGTCCTGCTAGAAATGTGGTTTGCAGAACATGCGGAAGGTTGGGGCATTTTGCAAAGGTATGCCGGAGTGGGAAGTGTGGTTTTTCCTCTTCAATAGATGGAAAAAATGTTCAAAACACTTCTTCTGTTGCGAATGTGTCCGTTTCTGAATGCTCAAGTGAAAATTTCAGCAACATACAAGATGACCTGAGAGACATGGTTGTTGTTGTGGGAGATATGAATACCATTACAGGTGATGCTTCTGAGTGTGTAGATCCATATGTTGATGTTGAGATTGGTGGAAAGAAAGTATGCTTGTTAGTTGATTCAGGGGCAAGGATAACTATGTTAACTCAGGAATAGTTTATTGAGGTTTGGGGTTCTCGTTCTTTGATGCCTCCGGATAGGTCTCCAGTTTTGTACGAAGGGAGGAGGATTGAACTAGCTGGATATTTTGAGGACACACTGAAATTTAGGGGCAGGAAGATACTTGGGAAAGTGCATGTGGCGATTAAAGGTTTAAACATTCTTGGGTGGTTTCACCAGGGGTTGTTCAAGATGGTACTCAGACCAGGTACTCGAGATCAAGTTTCCATTCTTCGTTCTGATGATTTTGTTCATAAGTTGACAGAACGCTACCCTTCTGTTTTGGTGAGAGTCTGGGTCAAGTTAAAGGATTTACTCACGTCATTAAGGTCAAAGATGATGCCATACCTGTCAAGCACAGGCTTATAAATGTTCCGTTCAGCGTAAGGGATCAATTGGAATAAGAACTTAGTGGTCTTTGCAAGAAAGGAATCATTGAGCCAATTGAATCGTCCCTTTGGCTTTCCCCTTAGTCGTCACTAAGAAAATAAATGGTGAACTTCGCATTTGCGTTGATTTATGCAGCCTTAATAAAAATATTTGGATAGATTCCCATCCTTTCCAAAGATTTCTGACATGTTATTGTTAATTAATGGTTTGAGGTAATTTAGCAAGTTAGACTTGGCATCAGCTTACCACCAGGTGGTTTTGGACCCTTCTTCTAGGCATCTTACGGCTCTTGTCTCACCTATTGGTTCCTTTCAATACTGCTGCATGCCGTTTGGGGTAGCCTCTGCGGCGGCAGTGTTTCAAAGGATTATGTTGACCATGCTTAAGGAGATAAAGGGTGTTGTTGTCTTTCAAGACGACGTGTTGATTCATGGTGAGTCATTTGACTCGCATGATGACACCTTGTTTCGTGTTCTAGATGTTTTGCAAGAAAGTGGTGTTGTTCTGAAGAAGCAAAAATGTGTGTTCAGGGTACAGAAGGTGGAATACTTGGGGCATGTACTTTCTGAGCATGGTGTTGAGCCGAGGCCAGGTCTTGTTAAAGCTATTGTTGACAGTCCTCCTCCCAAAGACAAGATTGGCCTTAAATCATTTGCTGGACTGTGTGAGTTTTACTCACAGTTTATACCGGGTTATGCTTCTAAAGTTCAACCTTTGTCTAACATGCTCAAGAAAAATGTTTCTTTTGTCTGGCATGACCGTTGTCAGGAGGTGTTTGAGTGGATTAAAGCTCAATTAATTAGTCCAAAGGTCCTCAAACCTTTTGATCACAACGCAATGTGTACTAATACTGTGGATGCTAGTGGCCTTGGCCTAGGTGCCATTCTCACTCAGAGTATCAACGGGACCGAGCATACATTGGGTTATGCCTCTAGGGTGCTATGTGGGTCAGAATTGAACTTTGCAGTCATTGAAAGAGAGCTATTAGCGTGCTGGTGGGCCATAAGGAAGTATAGTCTTTACATCTGGGGCAAACACTTTCAATTGCGCACAGATCATAGCCCCTTGGTATCTATTCTCTCAGGAGATAAACTCAAGGAACATACCCCAAGGGTTGCTCGTTTGTCCACTAAGTTGTTACAATATGACTTTGAGGTTTCATACATTCCTGGAAACAAGAATGTAAGAGCTGATTATTTGTCAAGATTTCCTGTTGTGGAAGAGAGTGTAGTCGGAGATGATGAGGATGATGATGATTGCTTTGTTGCTTCTCTGGTGTTGGATGACATGTGTGCTGTAAATGAAACAGAATGGAGAGATGGACTCTCCAAGGATGTGTTACTTTGTGAGGTTGTCAACTGCGTGAAGAATGGTTGGCCAAGAGAGAAGAACGCACACTTCTCCCTGCAGACTTTTGTTAAAGTCTCGATGGAACTTTCTGTGGAGGATGGTCTATTGGTGCGTGGTGACAGATTGGTTCCCCCTGATGTGCTTAGAACAAGGTTAATCAAGGGTGCACATGAGGGACATTTAGGCAAAACCTTTACCAAAAGAAGGTTGCGTGAATATTTTTGGTGGCCTCAAATGGACAAAGACGTGGACGTATTTGTTGGTGAGTGTGTGATATGTTCTAATTCTGAGAAGAGTTTCAATGTCAGAACTCCTCCTCTTCAACCCATTGACTTAGCTGCTAAGCCGTGGGAGAAGATTGGCATTGACCTTGTTGGTCCCTTCAATATGCTACCTTCTCTTTCAAGATTTGCGATTGTGGACATTGATTATTATTCAAAATGGCCTGAGGTACGTTTTATTAGTGAACCAAATTCTAAGAATGTGATTGACTTTCTAAAAGATCTCTTCTTGCGTGAAGGGTTTCCTTCCACTATTGTATGTGACAATGGTGTACAGTTTGTCAGTCAGGAGTTTGAATGTTTTCTTCGCCAAAGAGGGATATCGCATTCCAGCAGTGCGCTCTATCATACACAAACAAACGGTTCGGTAGAACGCATGAATAGAGTTCTTAACAACTGTGTACAGTGGGCGTTGGCTGGGAAGTGTAATGTCCAGAATGCTGTCAGGTCCATGTTATGGTTCTATCGCACCACTCCCCACTCGTCTACCAAAGTGTCTTCCTATGAACTCTTGCGAGGCAGGAAAACGTGTTCTAAAGTTTGTCCTGGGTGGATGTCTAAATGGGTGAAGATGGATTCTATGGGTGATGTGGATGAGTTTGTGAGAGACAATGTGTCTCAAGCGCAATCTCGCCAGAAAACTTATTTTGATGCCAGGAAAAGATCTGTCCCACAATCATTTGTTGTGGGTGATGTTGTACGTGGGAAAATTCCTGTTCACAGTAAAAAAGGAAGCTCGAAGTTCTCTGAACCTTTTATTGTGGATAGAGTTTGCGGTAATGCTGTTAGAGTTAATCATAAGAATTGGTGGAATGTTTCTAGAATTGTAAAAACCACTGGACGTTCTGTAAATCAAGATTCACACTGTGATCGAGCTGAGGGTCTGCTCTCTCTCTTTCCCCTTCAATGGTTGGCTTACGTAGAAGTTGCAGACAATGTTTTGTTCCTGCTAAGTACCGTTAGATTTTAGTTTCTTTTTTCTTTGTTCTTCCTGATTTTCTCTGCTCTTGTTCTATTTCTATTCTTTTCTTTTCTATTGTCTGTTTGTGAGGAGGAGGATA
Organism: Calotriton arnoldi; assembly: GCA_963921515.1. NCBI lineage: Eukaryota > Metazoa > Chordata > Amphibia > Caudata > Salamandridae > Calotriton > Calotriton arnoldi. The sequence continues at coordinate 741,738 of CAWUFW010008447.1, read as the reverse complement.
ATGTAGTGGTATGCCCTATTCTCCTCATATTTTAAATGCTCGCGCCATGATGTTCTGGCTGCGAGTATTCCACTGTAGAATATTCCTATTGTCGTTTGAATATGTTGGGCAGCTGCTGTTTGGTTGTGCGCTGAGCCGGCTGCTGCGCAGCACCTGATACTTTAATAAAGCTTTTTCACAAGCTTAATCACAACGTATGGTGTCTACTTACTACACACTTCAAAATACATACCTAACAAGTATTACTACTTTATAATTCATATACAGGCACAGCACATTTTCTTATGTTTTATTCATGACTACACTACTGCTGTTTAATAATGTGACTAAAAGTACTACAATTCCCAGAATGCAATTAATATAAATCTGTGTGTTCTGCAGCACATGATGCTTAGACATTTAAAACATGGTCATTTTTAAAGGCATTGCTTATTGAAACTTTCAACAGTACTAACATCTTAAACACATACCCTCTGCCAGATACAGTTCATCTGATGTATTTTGTTTCACATCACTGTGATACTCTTGTTTATCAAACTCTCATATACATCTTCATTTCTAATGTAAAATATGTAAATAATTAAAAAGTTATATACATACCACTGAATTGAGTTTGTAGATTATATTGTCATCTTAGCTCTTTCTGGATAGTTTTGACACTGTTAAAATTTGTAAAAACTAAGCACAAGAATGGTACACCACTCTCATAGAAAGCTACTATAAAATGGCAACCTCTTCAACTTTCCACTCTATGATCATGAGAAAGGCAGCAAATGAAATCACGTCTTTCATTTTAGATTACTGTAGCTCCACTTGTGAATGGTTAGCATCTGTTAACCCTTTCCCTCTCTTTCAAAACGAGGTTCCTGTCTCTGCATGTTCGCAATGTTTACACGATGATTGTGGTGAAATTGTGAAGAAAAAACGGGAGTCAAAACCACTATTTAGCTTAATTTTTTTTTACTTTAAATACTGCACACCAGTTTATTACATAGTCCTGATTTGGAAATTAAAGTTTACCATTACTTAAATTGTGTCATAACTCCTCAACAAAAAAATTTTCTGTCTCTTTAACACCCTTCCCCCAATACACTCTTATCTCAGTGAACCTAGCAACCCAGTAGAACCAGTAGGTCACAAGTTCACAGCACATTCTAGAAGGAACATGCTACTTCCAAATGAGGTGCAGCAGATGTGGTTTACTCCACAGATTCAAAAGCATATTCATGTGGTTATTACATTTCTGTGTTTAAACAACAGCCAATAATAGGGCTTCTATCTATTGCATCCAACACACTACCTAATTTTTTTATTTTACATGCTGATGACATCCAATGAAATATTTATTTTTATAAAAAAGAAAACACCTCCATTTTAACTGCTTTTCATTCGGTAAACTACCTCATTCATCTCCAGTCCTCTCCTGACTGCTATTGCTTCTTCACTTCAAAATGCTTAGAGTGTGAATTGTTGGCCATAGCTATATCTACTGGACTGCTGAGGCTGCAAGAAAAAGATGTATTAACAGTGACTTAGGTTTGGCTAATGTGAACATTACTTGGATTAGACAGAGAGGATTAAAGTTTCATGAATTACTACCTTTGGTTAAAAGCATTGTGGATTCACCAGCCCCTGACCTCATGATTGTGCACTGTGGTGGCAATGACCTAGGCACATTAACTGGAGTAGGACTGGAAATCCTAATGAAGGATACCTTTGCTGAACTTATGATGCTTTTCCCTCACACTGTCTTGGTGTACTCTAACATGCCAAAGACAGAAATGGAAGTGGTCTAATCATTTCTGTCCACAGATTGACAAAGCCATGAAACATGTTAATAAAACTGTTTCTGCTTTCCTCAGAGACCATAACATGGGCTCTATCTACAACAACAACAACCTGCCTTTTAACATGCATGGAATCTATAGAAGTGATGGAGTTCACTTTACAAACAAAGGGAACAAGGAGTTTCTAAGCAACCGGAAACACTGCATATTATCTGTAGCTGTCTTATAAACAATCTCAACACAAAGGCTCTTGTCAGAGCCACCCAAGAGCCCAAAATGTTGTTCATTTTCTTGTTAAATAATTTTTCTTAGAATGTTTTAAATTCGCAATGACGTTGAGATGATCGCGATCACATCGCGAAATTGCAAAACAAAAGCAGACATTCAACGGCCACCAGACAATCCAAAAATAATAACTAGAGAAGTCCATTCTAAACATTGCACTACATATATTACTATATACATGCTTCTTTAGAAAACATGTTGAAACTCATGTTTTTGTACTAAGTTTCTTTGAAACCAATTTTCTGTTTTGGTGGTTATTTAGGGCTTTGCGACAACGTTGTTAACTGCGATGATTGAGTCTTTTCCATGAAGTGTAAAACACATATATGCACACATATTACAGTATTTTACACACTAAGGGTTTATTACTGTATTCTCTAAAGTCATGCTGTTCTAGCGAGTTTCTATAAAAACCAGCTCTCAAACCTATTTTCCATTTTCACGGTGATGTCGGGAGTCGCAATGACGTCGCTAACCACGAACATCGCGAATATGTTGCAAAAACGCAAAGCAAAAGCAGGAATTCAATAGCCACCACCACACTCAAAAATTATAACTATATAATTAATTATAAACATCACACTAGATATATCACTATCTAAATAACTCTATAAAAACATTTATCAGTCACTCAAATCTCTATAGCAGTGTGTATTAATGATTCAATGGGTTATGTGAGTGGGTGCAAAAGTCTTCGAGTGGCTCTGTGACTGGGTATATAAGTCTGTGAGTGGATATATAAGTCTGTGAGTGGGTATGTCAGTAGATACATGAGTCTTTCAGTGAGTCTGTGAGTGGGTGCATATGTGTCTCAGTGAGTCTGTCTATCAGTGGGTGTGTGAGTAGAAACATCAGTGTCTCAGGGGATCTGTAAGTCGGTGTGTGATTCTGTGAGTGGGTCTGTGAGTTGGTGTGTGAGTGTCTGAGTGGGTTTGTGACTGGGTGCATGAGCCTCCGAGTGGGTCTGTTAGTGGGTGCATCAATCTCTCAGTGAGTGTGTCAGTGGAAGCATAAGTCTCTCAGTGGGTCTGTGAGTGGGTGAGTAAGCATGTGAATGGGTCTATGAGTGGGTGTATGAGTCTCTCAGTGGATATGTGAATGGGTACATGTGTCTGTGACTGCATCTGTGAGTGGGTGCATAAATGTCTGAGTGGATCTGTCTATCACTGGGTGTTTGAGTGGAAGCAAAAGTCTCTCAGTGGGTCAGTGAGTCAATGTGTGAGTGTCTGAATGGGTCTCTGACTGGGTGCAAGAGTCTCTGAGTAGGTCTGTGAGAGGGTGCATCAATCTCTTAATGGGTGTGTGAGTGGGTGCAACAGTGTCTGAGTGGGTCTGTGCGTGGGTGCATGAGTCTTTGAGTGCATCTCGGAGTGGGTGCATGATCCTCTGAATGTTTATGTGAGTACACACATGGGTCTCTGAGTGAGTCTGTGAGTGGGTGCATTAGTGTCTGAGTGGGAATGTGAATGGATGTATAAGTGTCTGAGTGAGTTTGTGAATGCGTACATGAGTTTGTAACAGTGACCGGTGAGTGTGTACAAATATATATATATATATATTTCCACCGATATTCATGGTGTAATCATGATATTCGCGACGTCCCTGCGATGGTACATGGGGGCCCGCACTGGCGATCATGTCGTGAATATCGCACGCGATTAAAAAAATCTATTTCGGATACATAATTTGTGTCACTAACACCCCCATTTCTCAAACATGGGGTCAGAGTACCTCCACCCTGACCCCTTATGTTAGCATTCACAGAAACTTTCAACTCTGGGAACCGTTCCTGATCAATAAAATGGTGGCTGCAACTTTCAAACAGCAATAAAATGGCAGCTGCAACAGCCAATAAGAGCATTCCCGCTGGCGCATGCATTCAAATTGATCTCAAACTGGTTGCGAAATAACCGCGATCACCGTAAAACTGTTGCGAAATATCTGCGACCAGAGATATCACTATATTGTTTGGATTTAATTTCATAAAAACTGCTGAGCAGATTCACACCAAATAACCAAAAGGCACTTCCTTGAACCAACATATACCTCCCTGACAAATTTGGTGTAAGTCCGTTCAGTGGTTCGAGCTGGCCGTGTGGCTAAAGGTTCCTATGTCAATTGACATTCCAAATGCACCCTTTTTTGGACCCCTATTTCTCAGTCCCCACGGTAGACATCACCCCCAAACTTTCCATGACATAAAGAACCTACCTCGACACTTTTTTTGCAAAATTTCATAAAGATTGGTCAAACGATGCCAAAGTTATAGGCAAGTCTAAAAATGCTTTTCATATGGAATCTAGGTCCTAACTATAACTACCTACTGGTGACTGCCAGTAGGTAGTTATAGTTAATTCCATATTTGCATAGAATAGGTGTTTTTTGGACTTGCCTATATCTTTAGCGCCGTTTGATGAATCATCACGATATTCTCCCCAAAAAGTATCATAGGGAGTTTTGTTGTGCATGGAAAGTTGTGAGGTGATCCGTCAAGTGGGGGCTGAGAAAAAGGGGGGATCCCATGTTTATTCCAATAGGAGCTTTAGACTTGCCTGTAGCCCAAACCACTGGACGGAATTACAATAAATTTGGCAGGAAGGTAGATTTGGTTTGCAGATCATGCTTTCAGTTATCCGGTGTAAATCAGTTCAGTAGTTGTTGAGAAATTTAAGGAAATAAAAAATGTGGATATCTGCAATTGCGTCTAATTCTCAATGGTTTCTCGATTATTCGTCAATGTGCGCCAAGAGGAATGCCGTGATTGGCTGGATAAAACTTGAGCGAAGAGTTGCAGCTGCCATTTTATCTCATCGGAGCAGTCCCCGGACTCAAATGAAACAGTGGAAAGTAGCATAAGGGGTCAGGTTACATATGCTTTGACCCCATGAGATGAATATAGGGGTGTTTGAGGAACCCCTTATGAGTATGATATGCTGAAAGAATGTTTTTTTTCCACTCACAAATTCACCGCGCTGTCTGCGCAGCCCCCTGTGTAACGTCTCAACGAATTTGCGAATATTAGTGAAAAAAAGAAAAAAAATATGTGTATACACCCACCCTCAGTTTCACTTAGGCAGTCACACATCCACTCAGCCACCCACTCAGAGACAGATGCACCCACTAACATACCCACTCAGAGACTCATATACCCACTCACAGACCCAATCAGACACTCATGCACACACTTACAGACCCACTCAGAGACTCATGCTCCCACTCACAGACCCACTCAGAGATTCACACACCCACTTACAGACCCACTCAGAGACTGACACATCTGCTCACAAATGCACTTAGACACTCATGTACTCACTGAGAGCCCCACTTATATTGTCATGCACTCACTCAGAGACTTATACAAGCACTCATGCAGTCACTCACAGACCCATTGACATTCTGACACAGTCACTCACAGACCCACTCAGATACTCATGCACCCAGTCACAGACCCGCTCAGAGACTCATGTAACCACTCACAGATCTACTCAGACACTCATGCATTTCACTCATAGGCTTTCTCATATTCTCATTCACTCACTCAGAGACCCATAGAGACAGTCATGCAGTCACTCACAGACCCATTGATATTCTGAGACACCCACTGACAGACCCACTCAGACAATGATGCACCCACTCACAGGCCGGCTCAGAGACTCATGCACCCAGTCACATACCCACTCAGAGATGGACACACCCACTGACAAACCCACTCAGATACTCATGCATCCACTCACAGACCCACTGAGAGATTCACACACCCGCTCACAGACCTACTCAGAGACTGATGCATCCACTCACAGATGCACTCAGACACTCATGTACTCACTCAGTGACCCACTCATATTGTCATGCACTCACTGAGAGATCCATACAGACACTCACACAGTCACTCACAGACCTATTGATATTCTGACACAGTCACTTGCGGACCCACTCCGACACTCATATACCCACTCAGAGACCCACTCAGAGACTCATGCATCCACTCACAGACCCTGTCAGAGACTGAGATATCCACTCATACCCCAACTCAGACACTGGCTCACCCACTCACAGGCACAGTCAGAAAGTAATGCAGCCAGTCACACACCCACTCAGAGATGGATGCACACACTGACAGACCCACTCAGAGACTCTTGCAGCCACTCATAGACCCATTCAGACTCATGTACCCACTCACAGACCCAGTGAGACACTCATTCACCCACTCACACCCCACTCAGACACATATGCACCCACTAACAGACCAACTTAAAGACTGATACACCCACTCACAGACCTACTCAGACACTCTCACATGCACTCATACACCCACTCGGACACTCATTCACCCACTCATCGACCCCTTCAGACACTCTGACAGCCACTCACAAAACCACTCAGGCACTCTCACAGCCATTCACAGATCCATTCAGATACCTATGCACCTACTCACAGACCCACTCAGTCATATATGCCCACTCACAGACCCACTCAGACATTCATGTGCCCACTTACAGAACCACTCACAGATCTACTCAGAAACTCACGCACCAAACCACAGACCCACTCAGACTCACACACCCACTCACAAACGTGGTGGCGGTTGGATTAATGCATGGAAACTAAATACTACTTTTTGTTTAAAAAATCCTGGAAATTCACTGAAAAAAAGAAAGGTTACAGGGACGTTATAGTTAGGAAATAAATTTTTTAAAAACACTGAATTTCACTGAAAAAAGAAAGGTTACAGGGATGTTATAGTTAGGAAATAGAATTATAAAACTTAGAAATTCTCTAAAAAAACAAAGGTTACAGGGATGTTATAGTTAGGCTCAGATTTCACTCATACAAAGCCATAGAAATTCAGCAGCTATAGTTACCTGAGCTAACTATAACTTACGTCCCCACATTACACTGCTTGTGACCTCACTTATTACATCACTCATGACATGGTAAGTGGCATCACTGATCAGTGTAAAGAAATAGGGACCCCCTGATAAAGGATCATGGTTCCAAGGGCAGGGAACAATTCAGCAGTGAAATGAAAAACCCCTTGCAACCAATTGAATTTTATATAATTACACAATATAGGCAATGTATGAACAAGATTTTTGTGACATTTTTTTCTATATATTATTTATTATTATCTCATTTAACAGGTAAATCAATTGCAATATTTATCCCATATAGGGTACACGTCATATAAATATTCTTATTAAATAAGAAAAAAGGAAAATCCACAACACATCTAATGTAACAAATACATTTACAACATACAATGAAACTAAGAAATCAACACTACAAGGTGTAGAACAAAGACATGAAAAAATAATAATGAATATATATAATACATCACTTTTTAAGATTGAAGAGTGATTACAATCTTTGATGTATTATGCAACAGATGAATTGCAATCATCAGAAATCAATTGAGTCATTCCATATTATGATTTTAACTTGTACATACTTTATGAATTTTATATGTATTGTATAAGATGTGATGTGTTTGCACATTATTGGTGATGTATTATCACCACCATTGAAAGGCCGTCGGAAAGGGCCATTTTAATCCCCATGGCGGTGACTGAGCAGGCACTGCCCTCGTTGTAGGGATTACATTCCGACCACAGGGCTGACGGGCTCCTTGAGCCCATCGGAACCATAGCGCTCGGTCCCTCACACATGCGGTCTGACCGACCGCATTGTAATGCAGCGGTTTGACCACTGCTTCAGATGTCAGTGGAACCGACACCGATGTGCCGTCGGTGTCAGTCCCACAGACATCATAATGAGCCCCTCAATGTTTAAGTGATGTGTACATTTTTGCAGGTTTATCACCAAACTTTTTGCCTTTTGCCTCCTATTTTTCTGACCCGGTTTTTGTTGGCTATAGGACTCTGGGCACTTTACCACTGCTGATCACTGCTAAAGTGCATATGCTCTCTGTGTAAATTGTGATTATGATTGGTTATCCATGATTGGCCTATTTGATTTACTGGTAAGTCCCTAGTAAAGTGTGCTGAGTGTGCCTGGGTCAGTAAATCCAATACTACTAGTGGGCTTGCAGCACTGGTTGTGCCACTCCCATGAGTAGCCCTGTAAATGTATCTCATACCTGCCACTGCAGTGTCTTCACGCGCAGTTGTAAACTGCCATGTTGACCTGGCAAGTGCACCCACTTGCCAGGCCCAAACCTTCCCTTTTCTTACATGTAAGGCACCCCTTGTTAGGCCCAAGGTACCCCCATGGACTGGGAGCAGTCTATATGAAAGGTAGGACATGTACTGGTGTGTTTTACATGTCTTGATTGTGAAATACTGTGTATTTAATTTTTTACATGTTGAAAGGCTGTATGTCCCATAGGTTAACATGGGAGCTGCCTTGTAACATCTTACAAGTGTACTTTGCCATTGGGAAAAGATAGAGAAATGGAGTTTAGGCTCTCTGAACTCAGAATTTAATAATACACCTTTCAGTAAAGATGGTTTTTAATTTGTGTGTTTGAAAATACCACTTTTAGAAAGTGGGCATTTTCTTGCTTTACCATTCTGTGTGCCTCTGCCTGTTTGTGCATTCACTGGTTTTGAAGTGACAGGAGCTGGGAATGTGCATTCACTCTAGACAATCACAAGGGAGGTTTAGGTGTGTCCTGCCTTGCCTGGGTGACTCATCGCTAGGCTGAATAGACCTGGTCTGCATTTAGAGTGGTGGGAGGAGTTTCGCTAGTACCTGAATAGGCTGCGTCTCCTTTACGCAATGCTGTCACCACCCCCTGTGGTCAAGCTGGACCAGGAAGGACAGAACTGGTCTGTACTGAGCTCTGAGACTCTAAAGCTAAGAGAACAATTTGAAAATGGGGTATAAGTATGAGACCTTAAACCCCAGGACTTTAGATTACTTCTGGAAACAAGAGGACCCTGCCAAGAAGAAAAGCTGAAGAGCTGTGTGATGAGCTCTGACTTTTCTTGGTGAGGGGTGGATTGGCCTGCAGTTGCTGCTTCTGTCTGTGGCAACTGGAAAAGGACTAAGTCTCTTTGCCCTGCTGTGGTATCCTGCTTGTGAAGAATCTCCAAGGGCTTGTGTGTGCTTGTCTCCTGTTGGAAGTCTCAGGAAGATAAAAGACTTCAAGAAAGATCCTTGCTGGATCTAAAAGGAACCTGCCCGGAAGGAGAGCAGAAGAGCTGTGTACGGAGCATTGCCTCTGATGTGCGTGGGGTGGGACGGCTTGCAGTTGCTGCTCCTGTTTGGAGCAGAAGGACTGGACTGGACTGTTATTCGTCCTATTTATTTTAAAGCAAAGCGTGTGAAGAGCGCTTTATGTTTCTGCTCCCTGGCTCCCTGATCAGCATGTGGTGAGCGCTGTTTTAAAGTCCTGGTGCTTGTTTATCACAGCATGAGCTGCGCTGCACTGTCCCTCATGGTTCTGAGCAGAGGGAGGGGAGAGCTGGTAGTGGAGGAAGTGCTCTCCCTGGCAGCCGGTGCATGTGCTGTGTTACCAAGTTGATTTACAGCAGGGGCTCTGCTTATGTGGCCCTTTGCTGTGGAGGATTATTGTGCCAAAGGGAAATTGCGCTGCATGCACCGCAGCACTGTGTGGCTCTCCTGGAGGCAGTTCAGCGCTGAGGGCCATGATTAGAAGCTGCCAAGGGAGCCGCCCATGAAGAAAGGAATACTGGCCTGGAGTCCCCCGCGTTTCTGGCCAACGCTGACGTCACGGTGCTCACTCTGGACTTCGCCGTCCCTTGAGTTTGCTCCTTTCTGCACTGGTGCCTGGCGGGAGTTGGGGATCTCCACTGTGCAGAGTGCCCAGGACCGGTGTGTCATGTGTGCCCCTCGTACCACAGTTAGATGCAGATGGGCACGAGCAGAGGAGCCACCCCTTTGTTGCAGGGACATGCACAGGATCGCTGCGTGTCATTGGGGCAGCAGCTTTAGATCATCCCACACGTGGGTGACCTCATGAGGTTTCACTGCCCATGTGGGAGGTGTGTGTGAGCCCGTGCCTGCACATATCTTGGGGGCCCACAATTGCAGCGTTGGTACTGCTTCCACCCCGACTCTGATCGGACGGAGTGAGACCTCGACGGAGATTTCCGATCCGAGTGGCAGCATTTCTCACTGCCTGCCCAGTCCCGAGGAGCCATACTTAAAACTTAAGTGAGTGCTTTCTCAGCACAAGGAATTTCCATAAGTCCCATAAAAGGCACTCAGGAGTTCCGGTGCCCTATGTGTTACTTGGGAATTACCATATAAAGTGTTGTAGGAATGCAGGGAAGCTGCACCCTGTATGTTCATGGTGATATTTGGTGATTTATGTATGACTCATTTACGCTCTGCATCTCACTACTGCATTTTTGTGTCCTGATGTAATGATGTATATTTGTGATATACATCAGCGGCAAAGTGATTTATGTGATTGCGGTCTATGTGTTTTATATACAATATATGAGGTACTTTTATATAACCTTGTGTGGAGTCTCTTTTGTGGTGTATTCATTGTATCACTGGTGTGTGTGTGTATGTGTGTGTGTGCGTGTGTGCGTGCGTGTGTGTTGCTCGAACGCTTTACACATTACCTCTGGGATAAGCCTGAATGATCTGCCAAGCTACCAAGGGGGCGAGCAGGGGTTATCTTTGGTGTGTAACTCCCTTACCCTGACTACAGTGGTGGGTTTTGCCTGGCTTGGGTGCATACCCTAGCCAACCTGAAACCCCATTTCTAACAAGAGGACTATGTATAATGTTTTCTTTTTTTCAGCTTACATCCTCAGATCGCTTTCTACAGCTTACATCCTTATGGTGCTCTCTATCTTAGAAACCAATTATACTCCTAAAACCCTGCATGAAAAAACTGAACTTGACTTACTTCTGCTTGATTACTTTCGGTTTGATTCCTCTCCTTTCTTCCTTCAGAGTGCCTATATTCCTACCTTCCATCCTCCGCATGCTTTCTATAACTGAGCAGAGTCTCCTCTCAGTCTCGTGCCTGTCTTCCTTAATCTCTCTTACTGTAATTCTGCAAAAGGCTTACACCTCATTTAATAAATCACAACCTCTGCTGCTTTAAAGCCCTATCGCTGCAACCTAACCTTATTTTATCTAAGCAAGTGTATCTGTCTCACCACCCATTCACCTGATATCACATAGCCCCCACTAATGATGACACCTAACTGGTATTAATATAAGCTACCACAAAGTAACTGGATTAAATGCATGCAATGTTTTTTTCTTGAGCATGTGACTAATCACAATACCCAACATTTATCCACTGGATTAACCACTAACCTTGGGTTCAGGAGTAGCATGGTACTCACTGTAAAGCACTTTAATGGTTCATCAGTGGTAGTAAGCGGTTGTTAGAAATGGGATCTCTAGTTGGCAAGGGCTTGCACCTTTGTCCAAGTAGGGACCCTTCTTCCTAGTCAGGGTAAGGGTGTTACACTCGTGAAGTAACCCCTGCTCACCCTCGTGGTAGCTTGGCACGAGCAGTCAGGCTTAATTCAGAGGCAGTGTGTAGAGCATTTGCACATAACCAACAGTAATACAGTGTAAGCACTACAAACGGACACCACACCAGTTTAGAAAAATAACCAATATTTTATATACTCAAGACAAGACCACTTATGACAAAAATGCACAATACTATACTTTAAAAATGAATGCTTGATACGGTAACTTCTTCTTTGCAGGAATAGCACAAAAGCAAAGTTCGTACGAGTCGGTAGCTCCGTCCGAGCCTACCGCGATGCTGAAAACCACAGAGTCTAACAGTTCCAGCCGACCGCGTCGATACGGGCCAGCAGAGTCGTGAACAGACTCGGTCACAGTACTTTTCTCGTTGTGGCTGGTACGGAGTGTACGAGCCGGTCGGCGTTCGTTGCGGTTGCGGTGCAAGACGGAGCGATGCAAGGTGCGGTGTCCCTCGATGCGGTGCAGGCAGCGGCTCGATGAGCGTCGTGCAGACGGAGTCGGTGAGTCCAAGGCGTGTGATGCAGGGTGAGACGATGCTCGATGCGGTGCTGACAGGTTGCGATGCAGGCGACCAAGCCGGAGTGCGGGAGCTGGCGTCGGACAGCGGTGCGAGTCGGAGCGGTGCGTCGCAGACGTGCGAGCGGTGCCCCAAATGCGATGCGGTCACGACTCTTGAGCCAGTTGCAGCGACCGCGTCGGTCGGGTCCGGCTGGTTCAGTGAAGCGATGCGATGCGAACTGCGGTGCCCACAGGTCACGGTGCAAGCAGCGGCTCGATGTGGACGGCGTCGGACGTCGCCTACGGTGAGACCAGGGTTGCGATGCGAAGCGGGGCGATGCGGTCTGCGGTGCAAACAGGTCACCGGCCAGGGATGGATTCGGTTGACGGAGTCGGTTGCAGTTCCCTTCCTCTGTAGCAACTGAAACAGCGTTCCAGAAGCGGTACCCAGAGGCTTGTGAAGTCTTTGCAGTCCCTGAGACTTCTTAACAGGAGGCCAGCTCGGTTCCAGGCCCTTGGAGATACTCAGCACAAGTTTGTAGAAAGTTCCTTCCTTTCACTGCCCAAGGCAGAAGCAGCAGCTGCAGGCCAACCCAACAAAGCAACAACACGGCAAAGGGGCAGTACTCCTCCTGGCAGCTCTTCCAGCTCTTCGTCTTGGCAGGTTCCTTGATTCCAGCGAGATCTAAATTCATGGGGTCAGGGCCCCAATATTTATATCCCAAATTCCTTTGTTCTCTGAAGGCAGAGAGGCCTTTGCCTAGTCCAAACCAGTTCTGGAGCACTTTGTTGACAAGTCTCCGTCCCTTCTTTCAGTGAGTAGGCCAGGGACATCAGACGCACCACAGGAGGTGGAGCCAGCATTGTGGAGGGAAGGCACTGTCCTATTCAGGGCCCAGGTGCAACTCCTCCCACCCATCTACATGTAGATCTTGCTATTCAGCCCTGTGCTGACTCACCCTGTCTCCTGGCATCCCCCAGCCCCTGTCACTCACACTGCAGACAAGGAATACACAACCTCGCAGAGGCAGGCTTGGATGGTTAGACAAGAAAATACCCACTTTCTAAAAGTGGTATTTTCAAACACAGAATGTTAAAACCAACTCCACTAAAAGATGCATTTTATCATTCTGAGTCCAGGCATACTAAACTCGAATTTCTACCATGTTCCCGGGGTCAGTTAGGATTATAAGCTGTAATAATCAAAACTGCCCGTTCTGGCCTAGGGGAACCGGTAGCCTTGCAATAGTGAAAAACGAACTAGGCTGTAATTCACTATCAGGACATGCCACACACACCAGGGCATGTCCTACCTTTCGCATACAACGCACCCTGCCCACAGGGGTACCTTGGGCCTACCTTAGGGGTGACTAACATGTAGAAAAGGGAAGGTTTAGGTACTTGCAAGTGTGCGCACTTGCCAAGTCGACATGGCAGCCCCAGGCTGCGCACAGGCTCTGCAATGGCAGGCCCGAGTTACACTTTACGGGCTGTTTGCGTGGGTGGCACAATCCAGTGCTGCAGCCCACCAACAGCATTTGGTCTATAGGCCCTGGCACTCGCAGTGCACTTTACAAGGGACTGACACATAAACCAAATAGGCCAATCATGGAAACACCAATCCATAACACATTTTATACAGGAGCACTTGCACTTTCCCACTGGACAGCAGTGAGGAAAGTGCGCAGAATCATTACACCAGCAAAAACAGAGTCAAAACCGGGCGGTTAGAAAGCAAAAAGTCAGGGGAAACACGCCAAAAGATGCCAAGTCTAACACATGTCCCCTCCAGCTGAAAGTAGGGAGAACTACCCAACCCCATTGGAGTTCTCTTCACTAAGGCGGAAGAACCTGGACAGACCATCTGCGTTGGCGTGTTCTCTACCAGGACGGTGTTCCACCGTAAAGTCCATTCCCTGTAGGGAGATGGACCAGCTCAGCAGTTTTGGATTCTCACCCCTCATTTGCATCAACCATCTGAGGGGCCTGTGGTCTGTCTGAACCCGGAAGTGAGTCCCAAACAGGTATGGTCTCAACTTCTTCAGTGCCCAGACCACAGCAAAGGCTTCCCTTTCTATGGCACTCCACCTCTGTTCCCTGGGAAGTAGTCTCCTGCTAAGGAAGACTACAGGCTGATCCAGGCCCTCTTCGTTCAGTTGTGAGAGCACCGCTCCCACACCATGCTCTGAAGCGTCAGTCTGCACGACGAATTCCTTGGAGAAGTCAGGTGCCTTGAGCACGGGCGCCGTGCACATGTCTGCCTTCAGGGCATCAAAAGCTTTCTGGCAGGACTCAGTCCAGATCACTTTCCTGGGCTGCCTCTTAGAGGTCAGCTCTGTTAAGGGGGCAACGATGGTGCCATAGCCCTTAACAAATCTCCTATAGTAACCGGTGAGACCTAAGAAGGCTCTCACCTCTGTCTGGGTCTTGGGGGTTCCCAAGCCAGAATGGTGTCAATCTTGGGTTGTAGGGGCGCCACCTGGCCGCTTCCTACCTGGTGTCCCAAGTACACCACAGAACCCTGCCCGATCTGGCACTTACTGGCCTTGATCGTGAGGCCTGCACCTTGCAGAGCCCTCAACACTTTCTCAAGGTGCTGTAAATGTTCTTCCCAGCTGGATCTGAACACAGCAATGTCATCCAGGTAGGCGGCACTGAAATCCTTCAGCCCAGCCAACAACTGATTGACCAACCTCTGAAAGGTGGCAGGGGCATTCTTCAACCCAAAGGGCATCACCCGGAATTGGTAATGACCTTCTGGGGTTGAGAATGCTGATCTCTCCTTGGCCCCATCGGTTAAGGCAATCTGCCAGTACCCAGACGTCAAATCAAACGTGCTGAGGAACCAGGCAGCTCCCAACCGATCAATGAGCTCATCAGCTCTGGGGATGGGGTGCGCGTCAGTCCTGGTGACGGCATTGAGCCCACGGTAGTCCACACAAAACCGGAGTTCTGGAGTGGCACCGGGCGCCGCAGCCTTTGGGACCAAGACCACTGGGCTGGCCCAAGGACTGTGGGAGGGCTCAATCACCCCTAACGCCAACATCTTAGAGACCTCCTCCTTGATGCTGGCTCTGACCCGGTCAGTCAACCTGTAAATCTTGTGCTTCACAGGAGGGCTGTCACCAGTGTCCACGCCATGGGTACACCAGTGAGTAACACCGGGGGTCAGAGAGAACAGTGGGGCGAACTGTCCCAACAACTGGCGACAGTCCCCCTGCTGCTCCTGAGTCAGAGTAGGGGAGAGGATCACACCCTCTACTAACCCATCATGCTCCTTGGTAGACAGGAGGTCAGGGAGAGGCTCACTCTCCTCTTTCACCCCATCATCTGTCGCCAAGAGCATACTCACTTCGGACCTCTCGAAGTGGGGCTTGAGGCGGTTCACGTGAAGGACCCTCAAAGGGTTCCTTGGAGTTTGCAAATCCACCAGGTAGGTGACGTCACTTTTGCGCTCCTTTACCTCATATGGCCCAGTCCACTTGTTCTGCAAGGCACAAGGTGCCACTGGGGCCATGACCCACACTTTTTGCCCAGGTTGAAATTCGACCAGAGTGGAATTCTGGTCATACCATCTCTTCATTTCTTCCTGGCTTGCTTCTAGGTTCGCCTGAGCGAGTTTCCTGAAGCGGGCAGTTTGGTTTCTAAAGGCCAGCATGTAGCTAAACACATCCTGGGAGTTTTCCTGGGAGCTGCCTCCCAGCCTTCCTTTACCAAACTCAGAGGTCCTCTGGCAGGGTGGCCATACAGGAGCTCAAAGGGGCTGTACCCAAGAGACTTCTGAGGCACCTCCCTGTATGCAAAGAGTAGGCATGGCAAGAGGACGTCCCACTTACGCCTCATGGGTTCTGTTAGACCCTTGATCATGCCTTTCAAGGTCTGGTTGAATCTCTCCACCAGACCGTTTCCTTGTGGGTGGTAAGGAGTGGTGAACTTGTAGGTTACACCGCACTCCTTCCACAGGGATGTCATATACTTGGATATGAAATTGGTCCCCCTATCAGAAACCACCTCTCTGGGGAATCCCACACGGGAGAAGATCCCCATTAACGCCCGGCCCACCACTGGCGCCGTCGTTGTCCTGAGAGGGATTGCCTCCGAGTACCGGGTGGCATGGTCCACCAAGACCAGGATGTACCTGTTGCCCATGGCTGTCTTGGGATCCAGTGGCCCCACAATATCCATCCCTACCCTTTCAAAGGGTGTTCCAACAACAGGAAAAGGTTGGAGAGGAGCTTTGACCTTCCTCCCACTCTTACCACTTGCCTGGCAAGTTTGGCAAGACCTACAGTGTGCATCTGACTGCCTTCGCATTTGGGGCCAAAAGAAGTGGGTGACAAGCTTGTCAAAGGTCTTGTCCTGCCCCAAATGTCCTGCCAAAGGCACGTCATGAGCCAGACCCAGTAGGAAGGTCCTGAAGCGCTGGGGTACCACCAGCACACGGGCTAACCCAGGCTCAGCAACCTTAGGCTCACTGTATAGGAGACCACTCTCCCAGTAGATCAGATGTGACCCGGACTGATGACCAGCTGCCTGGTCTGCAGCCTGCCGCCGCAGACCCACCAGAGTAGGGCACTCGTTCTGCTCCCTGCAGAACTCCTCCCTGGTGGGACCCCCTTCTTGCTGCCAATGGGTCAGCTCAGAGATGTCTCCCAGTTCGGCTACCTGCTCCCCTGTAGGTACCGGGCGTCCCCCTCGAGGTCCGCCTCCTCCCGGTCCGTGGGAACTTCGGGGGCCGGTTTCCCGCGCCCCTGCCCTTTCTCTTGGCAGGGACTTGGGCCACTGTTCCAGGCTCCAAGTCCTCTTGATCACCCTTTCTGGCTGCCATTGACCGAGTAGACACGCATGCCCACTCTGGCAACCCAAGCATCTCCAAGTGAGACCTGAGCTCAACCTCCTTCCATAAGGACTGCTCCAGGTCGTTTCCTAGCAGACAATCTACAGGCATGGTAGGGCTCACAACCACCCTCAAGGGACCTGAGACCCCCCCATTCAAAGGGAACCTGCGCCACCATACATTGGCGCTCTGAGTTGTCTACAGCAACTACTTGGTGGAATGCCCCGGGGACTACTTGCTGCTCAGACACCAGGTGACACCGGACTGAGGTCACACTGGCTCCAGTGCCTCTGAGAGCCTCTACCCTGTTCCCATTAATGGTCACCCAGGTGCTATATTTCTTTGTGTTAGGGGGCACCTGGTTTCCTGGGACCATCTCACTGTCCCCTAGTGAGACAAGGGTCATTTCTGCGGGATCCCCACCCTCCTGTGGGCACCCCTCCTCCCCAAGCGCTACACTAGCCAACACTTTGGACTGTCCACCGGTGGGTGGCTGTGTCCCCTTCGGGCACTTGGGGTCCCCCTTAAAGTGACCTACATGGTCACATGCATAACACTTGCGGGGGCCGGTCTCAACAGGCTTCCCTGTAGAGACACCTTTCTTCTTATCACCGGGGGCTGGGAACCTTTACCCTGGGTACTAGTTTGGGGCCCTTTAGAGAACTCCTGTGCTTTACCCTTGTCCCCCCTTTCTGCTGGGGACCCTGCCCACCTTTGGCTGAGTCTCCCCCAAACGCTTTCTTGTGGACCCTGGTACTCACCCAGCGGTCCGCTTCCATAGCAAGCTTCCTGGGGTCAGTTAGCTTACTATCAACTAGGTGCTGGCGCAGATCTGCAAAACATAGACTAGACAAGTGCTCCCATGCAATCAAGTTGTAGAGCCCCTGAAAATCTGTTACACTACTGCCCTTTACCCAACCATCCAGCGACCTGCAGAACACATCCACACATTCCAACCAAGTGTTGGCATCAGACTTCTTACTGGACCTGAACTGCTCCCTGTACTTTTCAGGAGTAAGACCATACTTTGTGAGAAGGGCATCCTTCATGTCAGCATAGGTGAGGTGATACCCCTTACCCAAAGCTATCAGAGCATCCCTTGCTTCTTCTGGAAAAAGTGTCCACAATCCTGCTCCCCAATTCTCCTCAGGAACCCCATTCATGTGTATGGCTGCCTCATAACCCTGAAACCACCTTTGTATGTCATCCCCATTCTTGAACTCCTTGCCTTCGTTCTTGGGAATGTGCACAATCCTGTCTGCCTTTCTGGACGAATTGCTGCCACCATCTGAGCCTGACTTACTCCTAAGTTCTAGCTCCTTCAGTTCTCTCTCATGCTCTAAGAGCATCTTCCTCTCCTCTATGGCCAATCTCTTCTCCTCCCGCTCACTCTCCAGCCTGAGCTTCTGCAGCTCAAACTGCCTTGCCTCCCGCCTGTCCTCCAGCTCCTCTGGGGACAGACTGCTGCTGCCTGACCTGGCGGGTTCCCCCTACCCAAAAGCACATCCACCCTGGAAATAGGCTCCTCCACCTCCTCACTGAGATTACCAGGCTGCCCACTGGCATGTCTGGCTGCTACCCAGGCCCTCAGCACCTTCTGTAGCTCCTCCTTCCTTGTGAGGCCTTTAATTTGGACTTTCAGGTTTTTACAAATCGCTCGTAGCTCCTTTACGGCGTAGGATTCCAACCAATCCTCCTCAAAGATAACTTCCAGAGATGCAACGGATGATGCAGTTGATTCAGGCATGATGAAAGTAGTGAGTTGAAAACTGGCAAGATCAAAAATAGGCCAAAAGAAAAAGAACCAGTATGTGGTACGTAATGGTCTGCGATATGGTAGTAGTGCACACCAATCACTGTAAGTCAAGTGCAAACACAAGTCCTATCCTCACCGCTGACAACCAATGTTAGAAATGGGATCTCTAGTTGGCAAGGGCTTGCACCTTTGTCCAAGTAGGGACCCTTCTTCCTAGTCAGGGTAAGGGTGTTACACTCATGAAGTAACCCCTGCTCACCCTCGTGGTAGCTTGGCACGAGCAGTCAGGCTTAATTCAGAGGCAGTGTGTAAAGCATTTGCACATAACCAACAGTAATACAGTGTAAGCACTACAAACGGACACCACACCAGTTTAGAAAAATAACCAATATTTTATATACTCAAGACAAGACCACTTACGACAAAAATCCACAATACTACACTTTAAAAATGAATGCTTGATACGGTAAATTCTTCTTTGCAGGAATAGCACAAAAGCAAAGTTCGTACGAGTCGGTAGCTCCGTCCGAGCCTACCGCGATGCTGAAAACCACAGAGTCTAACAGGTCCAGCCGACCGCGTCGATACGGGCCAGCAGAGTCGTGAACAGACTCGGTCACAGTACCTTCTCGTTGTGGCTGGTACGGAGTGTACGAGCCGGTCGGCGTTCGTCGCGGTTGCGGTGCAAGACGGAGCGATGCAAGGTGTGGTGTCCCTCGATGCGGTGCAGGCAGCGGCTCGATGAGCGTCGTGCAGACGGAGTCGGTGAGTCCAAGGCGTGCGATGCAGGGTGAGACGATGCTCGATGCGGTGCTGACAGGTTGCGATGCAGGCGACCAAGCCGGAGTGCGGGAGCTGGCGTCGGACAGCGGTGCGAGTCGGAGCGGTGCGTCGCAGACGTGCGAGCGGGGCCCCAAATGCGATGCGGTCACGACTCTTGAGCCAGTTGCAGCGACCGCATCGGTCGGGTCCGGCTGGTTCAGTGAAGCGATGCGATGCGAACTGCGGTGCCCACAGGTCACGGTGCAAGCAGCGGCTCGATGTGGACGGCGTCGGACATCGCCTACGGTGAGACCAGGGTTGCGATGCGAAGCGGGGCGATGCGGTCTGCGGTGCAAACAGGTCACCGGCCAGGGATGGATTCGGTTGACGGAGTCGGTTGCGGTTCCCTTCCTCTGTGGCAACTGAAACAGCGTTCCAGAAGCGGTACCCAGAGGCTTGTGAAGTCTTTGCAGTCCCTGAGACTTCTTAACAGGAGGCCAGCTCGGTTCCAGGCCCTTGGAGATACTCAGCACAAGTTTGTAGAAAGTTCCTTCCTTTCACTGCCCAAGGCAGAAGCAGCAGCTGCAGGCCAACCCAACAAAGCAACAACATGGCAAAGGGGCAGTACTCCTCCTGGCAGCTCTTCCAGCTCTTCGTCTTGGCAGGTTCCTTGATTCCAGCGAGATCTAAATTCATGGGGTCAGGGCCCCAATATTTATATCCCAAATTCCTTTGTTCTCTGAAGGCAGAGAGGCCTTTGCCTAGTCCAAACCAGTTCTGGAGCACTTTGTTGACAAGTCTCCGTCCCTTCTTTCAGTGAGTAGGCCAGGGACATCAGACGCACCACAGGAGGTGGAGCCAGCATTGTGGAGGGAAGGCACTGTCCTATTCAGGGCCCAGGTGCAACTCCTCCCACCCATCTACATGTAGATCTTGCTATTCAGCCCTGTGCTGACTCACCCTGTCTCCTGGCATCCCCCAGCCCCTGTCACTCACACTGCAGACAAGGAATACACAACCTCGCAGAGGCAGGCTTGGATGGTTAGACAAGAAAATACCCACTTTCTAAAAGTGGTATTTTGAAACACAGAATGTTAAAACCAACTTCACTAAAAGATGCATTTTATCATTCTGAGTCCAGGCATACTAAACTCGAATTTCTACCATGTTCCCGGGGTCAGTTAGGATTATAAGCTGTAATAATCAAAACTGCCCGTTCTGGCCTAGGGGGAACCGGTAGCCTTGCAATAGTGAAAACGAACTAGGCTGTAATTTACTATCACGACATGCCACACACACCAGGGCATGTCCTACCTTTCGCATACAACGCACCCTGCCCACAGGGGTACCTTGGGCCTACCTTAGGGGGGACTAACATGTAGAAAAGGGAAGGTTTAGGGACTTGCAAGTGTGCGCACTTGCCAAGTCGACATGGCAGCCCCAGGCTGCGCACAAGCTCTGCAATGGCAGGCCCGAGTTACACTTTACGGGCTGTTTGCGTGGGTGGCACAATCCAGTGCTGCAGCCCACCAACAGCATTTGGTCTATAGGCCCTGGCACTCGCAGTGCACTTTACAAGGGACTGACACATAAACCAAATAGGCCAATCATGGAAACACCAATCCATAACACATTTTATACAGGAGCACTTGCACTTTCCCACTGGACAGCAGTGAGGAAAGTGCGCAGAATCATTACACCAGCAAAAACAGAGTCAAAACCCAGAGGTCAGAAAGCAAAAAGTCAGGGGAAACACGCCAAAAGATGCCAAGTCTAACAGCGGTATATAAATGCAATTACGCAGTGGCGTCACTAGGGTTGGTGTCACCCAGTGCGGTAACTCCCGAGTCCAGGGGTGCGGGGGGTGCGGACCGCACCGCGGCGGGTGACACCATCACATGGGGTGACACTGTGAGCCTCTGCATGTGATGGTGTCACCCGGTGAGGTCCGCACCCCCCGCACCCCCCTAGTGACGCCACTGCAATTACGACAACATTATAAAGGAGAGATCTATCGGCTTTGCCAATGCTTGTTTAATTTTTGCAGGTTTTTTTCAATGGCATTGAAGCTCTTTAGAGCAGAACAAGGCAACATTTTTTGTGTTTACTTTTTTGGGCACAGGGGGATTACGAAGCTGCTTTCTTATGTTTCAGAGTATGCAGCTGCCACCTCTAAGCCACATCTCTTTCCCATTCCCGTCCCTTCTTCCCCTCCCTTTCACGGACCATTGTCTCTCCATTACTGCCTATATTTACCTTTTCTTCTCTCGAATTTACCAAAGCCCCCATCGCTCTTCTGTGACTTCCTCTCCCCTCTCCATTGCTAGCGACAAATTAGACAGCTGCGGTGCGCGGCCAAGACAGTCCCCGCTGGAAGGTGCGCGTGCGGCAGAAAATTGCAAGCCTGAGGCAAGAGGAGTAATTAACGCTGCCTTCTCTCTTGCGCTGTTTGATGTTATAATTCCTGTTTACTCCCCCCTTTACCCTTCAGACTCCCTCACCTCCACTTTAAGTGGGACACACAGCTTCACCTGTTACAGTTCAACACAGAGTACTGCCACAAAGACACAGAGCACCTACAAAGCCTCCAATTACTGTTTCCTTAGGTGACAGGTTGGTGACAGTGAGGACTAAAGAAATGTGGTAATGGCGGCCAGAGGTTTGTGGAAAGTTCAGGGAAGGATAAGCTTTTCGAAACAGCTTTTTAGCCTTGAGCTAGTTTCCTCCCTCCCACTTCCTATTTCTCATATCCCAAGGCAAAAATGCTGAACATAAGAAACAATAGGCGAAAATACAATATCATTTCTATCGCAGATGTGCGATGTGTGCTTGGCGTTAGGAGCATCTCTGGCCAATTCTTACCCTCTGTGAACAAAGCGCATGCGTTCCACATTTGAATCCTCGCTGTGACGAAGGGATACATTTACGTTTCGTCAGCAGAAAGCCAGTTGCACAGACAAAAGCCTAACAGAGATGTGACTTCTTCTCAGGCACACTGTTATGCCTTGTGAGTCAGGACCAAGAGCCACCAACGCCCACAAGCCATCGGAAGACGTGGCGGAAAGGGGTGGAAAAAGATGTACATGTTTTCCCCCTGTGACACGCATGATCAGGACCTTTCATTGTGAGATCCTGTTTTCCCTATCTATTCTTCGGTATTATAAATGATCGTGCAGACTATCCATGGTCTGGAAGTGACACCAGTGCTTAATTTGTAAACTAGTGAGTGCCAGTAGCCAAAGAGCAGCCCAGACTCTTGCGGCCTGCGCTATTAAATGTCCCCTCAAGACATTTCTGTTCGAAACAAATCTACTGCGAGAACAAATTATGGGCACGCATTTGGAGAGCTAGAAAATTACTGGAGCTGAGGGTAGACAAAAACTTGGGATATCCGTAAGAATGTACTTTGTATAACACAAAGTATGCATGGGCGGTGTGGTGACTCTAAGGCCAAAGCTGGTGAGAGGGGATGCAGTCTGCAACAATGCCCTCAAGAGCCTGGCAAGGACCCACCATACACACTCCCACGTTTTCAATTCCTGTTCCTTCGCTTCTTATGTCTAATGTCAATGACTTTCTTTTCTAACACAGCAACTGGATTTCAAATACTCTTGACAGCTTCCCCATACAATACGTTTATTACTGTAAATTCAAAAGCCCATGGCAAGGTAGCTTTGTACTGTCTTGCTGGACATTTCATCATTTTTTCCTGCCGTTGTAAGTTTTCCTTTGTGGCCTTGTGTTTTTACCCCCAGCACAAAATGTGTTTGAGAAGGGGATTTTTAAATTGAACATCTTTTTATTATGTGTAACTGACGTCCCAATGTCCAGGACATAACTGACGTTTGGTTGCAACTGACTGATGATTGAGTTGAACACGCATTTTTTACCTTCACGCAAATATTATCTGAAGGAACATGATTGGTTCGTCCAAATATGTCAAATGCCCACTAGTTATTGGATGTCTGATTGGCCTGTCACCATCTGCCACTGGTTAGAATATCGGCTGGCCCTGAGAGTCAGGTTGGAAGTTGACCTATTGACTACAATGAAGCTCAGTGCCACAATCCAAATAAAGTGGGCTAGGGCCTGGAATCTCTGGCCGCCTTCCTTTAGGAGCTGATTCCAGACTCTCTGAATGAGGAGAAACTCCTACTATTGCTGAAGGAAAATGATGTATTTTACTTTGCATGCTTAGAATCGCCTATACCCAGCTCAAGTGGTAGATGTGTAGTGGATTTGAAAGCTGCTTTGAGGACTGCCACCTGAAACAGGATCCAACTGGAGGCCTCAGTACACATATCACTAATTTTGTGTCTGTGTGTCTTTAAGAAAATACAAACATTTTACTTTCCAAAGAGCTCCCAAGGGAGCCCATCATGTATCAAAAGAATAGTTGTGGTGAGGAGGAACCCGATGATGAAGCATGCCACTAATAGTGGATGAGGGTTATTGTTCTTTTTATGAAATAACTTTAAGGTTTTATAACCATCATACATTTTATTGATGCTATGATCACTCGTTTATCAAGGTAGAGGACTCATTATGTTAGTTTGCTCCCTGTGGCCTGCCTGGTATCTACCTTGTATAAACTTTTATATTTCCGAGGACATACCAAGGCAGCTAAACAGTGGTACATAACCTCTCATTCCGTCCTTAATACGTGCTAACCATTTATTCTATGGCTCTGTTTGCTTGCACTAGACAAAAATCCCAAGCATTGTCTTTGTCAATGCTTCTTTCTTTTATATTAGAACAAGCACGTTTATTTTTCCAATAGAGAAAAAAAGCAAGTTGTTTTTTCTAATATAAGAGAAAAAAGCAGATTCTTAATAAAAACAGCACTGTCTGTTCCAGTATTGGGAAAGAGGAGTGGCATGTGTTAGTCATTTTCTGAATTACTGGGTGCCTTATTTTCAACAATTTTGGAGCAATTAGTCAGTGGTGCGCAGGAGGCAATTTTGGACTCTATATTGGTGCTGATGCCATAGATTTGTCTGATTTTGGTAGGAGCGGTGCCACAAATGTGAAAAATATGTGCATACAAGGCAACTTTGTTGAGATAAATACCATTTTCTTGTGCACACATGTAGGTGTGGGAGCAATCTGAAATTATGTTCAAGGTTTATTGTCCACAAATTATTTTTGCAGTAAAGGAGCGAAACTGCATATTATTTTTAAATCACTGTGACCTATTTAATTAGTCAAACGTTAATAATTAGTCAAATGTATTCCATTTTGGAGGCAATTGTTATGGAATGTATAGGGCTTTCTCCACAATGACCTTTTGCAAATTAAGAGACAGTGGGAATCATTTTAGAGCTTTTCTATTATTTTTTGGTTTTGGCAAATCCCCGAAAATAAGTTTTGCAAAAACGACAATCGAAAACGTGGCAGTTTATCCATGAAAAACACACCAAATTATATTTCGGGGGTCCTGGTTAGTCGCCCCTCAAATAACTGAAGCAAATTGTGAGAGCAACCGTGCAAGTGTCAAACATGTTCCTCGCCCTCCTTCCCATTTGGCTGATGATTGGGTGTGAATCTTTGGGAATCTCCTTCAAATACGTTCAAAGTATCAACTGAGTTTCAATTTCATTGAGCAAAGCTTGTTTCACTGTGAAAATATGTTTTGATGTAACTCAACTAAATCCATGCTTTAGCGTGAGAGATACAGGCGCAAAGAAACCTCTGGCATAATGTATCCGCTAGAAATGACTAGGGACGTAGAATTTACAGACCCCATTGGAATAGGGAGTTCAGGGATGCTTCACAAAATAATCTTTTGGGAAACAACGTGTAATCTTAAACAACCTTTCTAGGGCCTTTCTTTGGTTAAAAATATTTAAGAAATTATATCAAAATAGCCAAATAAAATTTCTGCATCGAACTTGAAATATCTGCAAAGCTAAAACACCCAGTAACATTGAAAGAGCAGCATGAACAGTAGGAGTTAAACCTAAGGGGCTCATCAATAGAGTGGCAGGTGCAAAAAAAACACATAGCATGACTGACCTCAACGCTTTGTACTGTAATAGTGTTATGCTCTTGTTCTCTAGACTGGACTGGAAAGCTTGGACAAGTTAGGCAGGCGGCCGCAGATGGGGGTGTTGGGGGATCCTGCACAGATTCCAACTCAACTGAGTTTCTGTGGGATGACATGTGCCCAGTTCTTGAGGAACTGTTGGACACTGAGAGGATTCGACAAGTTGTTGACGCCATCACATTGCTTTGGTGTTTTGGGGCAAGCGATAATGGTGCAGGAGGCACTGTGTTGGTTACTCTCCAGAATGGTTATGAGCAGGGTCGAACTGGGACAGAATATAGGCCTGGGCACCAAAATAAAAGGTGCCCCCATTAGTGAGTTAGAAAGCTATAAAGGTGTTTCCGCATCATCCTCAACTCCTCGCTCCCTATGAACCGCCAAATCAACGCTGTATAATCCTCCTGCTTCCACGAGCTCCTCCTGCCCTGAAAGATCTACAAATGGATCCCCACAGAGTCCAGGAGAACTGTTACCCAGGTGCTTGTCAGCAGCAAACTTGACTACGGCAACGCCCTCGTCGCCGGCACAACCCAAAAACTCCAAAAGAAATTTCAGAGCCTCCAGAACGCCTCTGCCAGACTTATCCTGGGCATTCCCCACCGAAACCACATCTCCGGCACCAGAGAGACCTCCACTGTCTCCCGATCAACGAAAGAATCTACTTCAAGCTCCTCATGCACACCTACAAAGCCGTGCACGATACCAGACCCGAATACCTCTCCTCCGTCTCTCCTTCTACACACCTACCAGACACCTCGCTCCGCCCATCTGGCCCTGGCCAAAATCCCACGGATCTGCAAGACATTGGCTTGAGGAAGATCCTTCTCCTACCTCGCTGCAAAGACCTGGAACTCCCTGCCTCTGCATCTCAGGCTATCACCGTCACTGCTTTAATTCATGAAGGACCCAGAGACCTGACTCTTCGACTGAACAGCAGAACCCCCTCCCCAGGGCCTTGAGACCCTTACAGGTGAGTAGTCATGCTCTATAAGAACCCTGATTGATTGATGTTTGCAAGTTGGGGCAATTTTGAACTCATAAAGACACACTGTAAACATTTTATGTAAAGTATTGAAGTTTGCAAGGAATTGAGCTTGCTGCAGGCAATGTTTGTTTTATCATCAGGGAAATCAACAGTAAAAACTGGCTCAACAGAACACACAACAGGACCACAAAGAGCAAAAATAACGGCTCACGCACTGTCCTGTCAGACCAGCCCATTGGGCACTGTCTGGTTGCCCTATAGGCCAATCTGATCTGCTGATTGGAGGGTAAGGTGTCACTGTTTGCAGGAAAAAGAGGGAAAGCGATGCTTGGTGATCTGCAGCTTCTATTGTTTTCTCATCTGAACTCGGGAAAATTATTCAGGAAATGTGCCCTTATGGAAGTCAAACACAAACTGACAGCCAGGGGCATTTTTTATGTATTTATTTATTTATAGTTTTTCTATAGCGCAGCAGCACCTTGTGGCAATAGGGTGCATTACACAGAACACAATGAATACATAAGAAAGCAATTAAATGACAAAAAACTGCCAACGTGGGAGGACAACACAGTCATTCAAGAGCAATGAAGATAGGATAGAGAGGAGGTGGAGATGAGAAGTGGAGAAAGTGAAGGGACACATATGGAGACCAGGAACAGAACAGCATTACACGGATTCAACATGGATAAAGCATGATTCTGAACACTAAATCAACAATATGCACGCATGCTCCGACATTTGAACATCAGGGCTTAGCACTGGAGTCTGTATCACAGCCGGATTTGCCTACAGGTGAGTCTTTCGAGCTTTTCGAAAGGATATGATGTTCAGTGCTAATCGAAGCTAAAGAGGGAACGAGTCCCAGGAGGATGCAGCAGAGCCAGAGATGGGTTGTTTAATAGATCTTGGGAAGTACAGAATTTTTGGCCTTTTCAACGGAAGAGAGTTCTTGATCCTGGAACTTCTTTTCCCACCAGAAAGGTACAAAAGGTCAGGTAGGTAATTGTGTTTACCAGTGAAGTTCTTTGAATGTGAGTCAGCAGGTTTTAAACTTGATGCATGCTTCCTTTGGAAGCCAGTGAAATTCTTCAGAAAGAGTATAATGTGATCCCATTTATATTTCTCGGAAATTGAATTCGCTTTTGAATTGAAAGTGGCCGTGAAGGGGAGCCAGGTGTTTGCCAGAAGTCATGGGAGGTTGGCATTACCTGCATCGAGTATAGAGAGGATCACGTCGTTGGTTGCAGTACTCAGCCTGTAATTACCAAGGAGAAGTTTTACTGTCTTTATTTGACGAAGTTACCATCAGTAACATGATGGCATCAGTTGGATCCCTGTCAGGCTGAGATTAGAGTATTACATTAAAGATTTGTGTTCTTGAATCTTGAATCAGCGAGGAAATGTGCAGATGCCCTTCCTTCGGAAGCCTTAGGGTACTGTGATGCTTGACTGCACTGACTGTGAGCTGGTGGAATGCTTTGATGAAGGGGTAAGATTGTTCATCGCTGGAATGGGGGTGTCTTCCGGAGGGATGTACATAGTGGGGCAATAGATTGATATTACTGTAGATAGCTTTCTTCTCTGCATTTCTCTGCACCTTTCCTTGGCTGATTATGGTTTATTATTTAATTTATCCAGATAGTGAGTACTTTTTTTTACTTTATAAGCAGGGACTTTCCTAGCGTTGGTCACTGAATGTCTTGCTAAATGCCCGGTTTCACTCTGTGAATGTAATACAAATGATATGATCCTAAAAGAAAAGAAGAAATATCCATACTATTACAATTAATTTACTCTTTTGAAGTGTCATAAAATAATCATAGGAAGTACAATAACGGAGCACCGAAATATTTATAATATACCAAATGTCATCGACAAAATACTCTCAGGTAAAGGGAGGGATGGTATTCCTCTGTGCTTATTTAAAGGGATTCAGAAATCTCAAAGCCAAACAGTACATTCCGAAGGCTAAACTTTCAGAGAGGTCAGCTGGTATCATTTTAAATTGGGAGAGTGCCATGAAGACCTACAGAGCTTTTGTACTTGGCCTCTCCGTTAAGAGTCCAGAGAAACGCTGACCTTCATAGTACTGTAGAGATTAGACCTACAGCCTTCATCACTATTGACTTGGGGGGGCTTCCTGCTGTAAACGTAAATTGTATGGGAGCTTGTGGTGTTTTTTATATGAATCCCCTCGGAACAAGAGTGACGGTCACTACATAAGGTCCCTGATCTGCAACTCCATGGGATCACTAGATGTTAAATAATGCTGCATTATCAATGTGCCTTTTTCCACTTCTGAAGAAGAATTCTGCTACCCCTGGCCTCTGGCCAATGACTTCCTAGCAACCTGCATCTTTGATGTGGTGAAAGAAAAAATCAAAGAGGTAAAAATATCTATTGACAACATTTTTTGTTAAATTGTGTACTTTTGAGTGAAAACTACAAGTATCTGCAAACTGAAATTCCGCAAACTATGTTGTGAAAAATCAATCCATAGAACAATGTCGTGGAATGACTCACTGATAGATCTATCGGATGTCAGCTAAAAAGTACTCTTGTGTCTTACTGGCAGGTAACAGTACTCCATACCAGATGCAGTCAAGAACCCTTTCCGTAGTTACAGGCTAGCATGAGGGAGATTTCTTTCTCCACCTTCCCTCTCTTGCTGAATTGTTTACGATGTCCATGTATTAATAATATGAACTTAAATTAGCCAATCTGTCAGATGAGGTGATTAAACAGGCAGAACTGTTCTGCTATCAAGGGAGGGAAATGGATCCTATGGACCCCCCTAGTCATCCCCTTGAAGGCATGTGCAGTCACTCATGCAGAATCATGTTCCAGAAACTCTGCTCACATATATCCCGGTTGCTTATTGTGAATGTTGCTGCTGCGCAAGTATACAGGATCTTCTTCATATGCCAGTGGTACTGCTCAAATAGGCACAAGGTGCATATTGTGTAAGGTGCCTGTAAAAGGTCCAGATTAGCTTCAATTTAAATATATTTTGAACAGAATTTCCTTGAGAGTGACAATACACCATTTGGTACAAAATGCTTGCCAAGATCCTCAAAATGACAAAAACCTTTGGCAGCACAATTACTCCTCAGGGAACAGACATCATTTCCCACATTCCCCAAAACAGGTCGCATTTCCCTAATAGTTTTCACACTCCCTCAGTTCAGGATAAAATGCCATGTCAATTCCTACACTGATTGCCCCAGTAAAATATTAAGGTCCTATCAAGAAGTATTAGCAACATGGAAGCCATTATGAACATGTTATAGGCTCCACGGGGCCCAGCTGCTCACCTCAAACTTATGCGTGTCTTCTTGGGGACATCCAGGTTGGCACTATTGCAGGGCACATTCAATCAAGGGCATAACCTCAACAAAATACACCAGCACATGCTTCTCAGCCAAAGAGAGGAGGCGACAGATACATCAGTGTGGGAAATGAGCGGGCACACTTCCGGTAATGAACCCACTCAGAGGAAGCTCTCTCTGTAAGAACGATTATCACTTTTAACATGATGATGATGCTGTACCACTTCTATTAACTCCTCTATGTGCCTTATTTGTTTTGCATAAGTGCATTTGTTGGTAGACTGAAAGCCTTCGTAGTCTATAAAAGTTGTGTTTGCTCTGGGCATTTGGTTGTTCTGGGAGATTAGTTTTTTTAATGGTATTCTTTTCCTCTCTTCTTAAAGGAATATTAGAACATTGGAATGTTGGGAGCTCCATTGAAAACAATGGAGTAGCTCCGGGTTTATAATGGCTGGTATAAGCCCGGAGCTCCAACATTCCAATGTTTCTTTGTTCACAGCTGTGGCTGTGAACAAAGGCTTCAGGGAGCCTGAGGGGATTTCAATCCCCTCACGCTCCCTGAAGCCTTTGTTTTATTTGTTAGAACATTCTGCCCTCTAGTGGCAGAATGTTCTAATAGCCTTATAGCCCTTCGTAGCTGGGCTATACGGGCTATTAAAGTCCTGCTCCCTTGTTAAAGGCCCTCGCCTTCGGCTCGGGCCTTTAATGCTGGAGCGGGCCTTTAATAGTCGGTATAGCCCGCTACGGCGGGCTATAAGGCTATAGTAAAACATGCTTGGGAGCATTTGGAGTACAATTAACATTGTCACTCTGAGACAATTCTGAGAGTCGTAACAATGAAACTTTCAGCCTTGTGTGTTAACAATGTGTTCTTGTCCACTGTATCGTATAAAATGTATACATCATCACCCCCGACGGCAAAATTAACCTCACTTGCCGCAATCAGGCCATATCCTGTACTATCTTCATGATCATTTCTAGCCCTCAACACACACACACAAAAGGCTGAGATTGTGATTTCTTATGACCCACTTCCACCCTTAATGTTTTAAAAGCCATCATTTCATGTGCTGTGTGGATAGTTGTACCACTCTGCTATTGATGAATTCCTTGCCCTCTGTCTCTTTTTCCCCACTGTCGTCGATATGCTTGATGCTACTAAAGGTGTTCTACATCTTTTATTTACTCCCTAGCAGAATATTAGATTCAATGAATTGCTGCTATACCCACAGTGTACCACTAATCCTTGTGAATTGTGGCTAAAGTCTCTATTCCAAGGTAGTGACACCCTAAAGGATCGTAACAGTACTGTGACTTTGGGC
Source organism: Calotriton arnoldi (assembly GCA_963921515.1). NCBI lineage: Eukaryota > Metazoa > Chordata > Amphibia > Caudata > Salamandridae > Calotriton > Calotriton arnoldi. Next base: position 710,678 of record CAWUFW010008447.1, on the reverse strand, counting down.
TTTTTACCTAAACCCCTAGTAGAGGTGACTACTCGTTCATCTTGGTAAAGTCCATACTGTACTCAATAAGTGAGGTCCTTCACTTCTCCTTGATCGTGTTGAGTGTGTCCATAATATGTAAGGAAGTCCATGTGCAGTGTGGATGATATCATAGACGGAGGTTCCCTGAAAAAGGGTAAAGGCTTAATGGATTCCCACTTATTTAGCACAGATCATGTGCCACAGAGAGAGAATGAAGAATCCATATTTTTCTAGACCTTTGTTGTCCAGAACCATAACCTAAGCATCCCTCTTCATGTACATTACAGAGCGATATACTACAGCCCCTTGTGAGAAGAATTTATGATTGGGATCTTAAAATTACATTCTAAAGGACATCTGGGGTTATGGAAAGGGCCCTGGGGGCGCAACGGGCATGTGCATCCGCTTTGTGTGCCCCGGGAGCACTTTTGTGTTACAGAAAGAGCCGCAGACGCTTGTGTGGGCCTATCTGTAATACTGTAATACAGATAGTGCTGGTGCACATATAGCTCCAGCGCTATCACCAGAGGGTGTTCCCTCATTTGCATGGGGGTATGGCCCCTTGCAAATGAGGGAATCCCTTTGCCTCTGCTCCCAAGCCGTATTATGGACACGGGTGCAGAAGCAAAGAAGCTGTCCAGAGGCGTACTGAGAATGCGCCACCTAAATTGTGGCACACTGACAGTGCACCCCCTGATAGCCGCCCTCTGGAGGGGATCCTCTGGACCCCCCAGACATCACCTTGCAAGCAGTTGCAGTCACTCACTGCACCTGCCTGCAAGGGGATCTCTAATCCCCCTTAAAAGTGCAGGCGGGTTGCTGCCTTCACAGTGAAACACGGAGCGGCTGCTTCAAAGCTACTCTGTTTTTCACATAAATGTGCTGCCCCCAGGGCAGCATGACTTTGTGGCTGCCCTAGGGGCAGCGCATTCAATGTAATATGATGCACTTTCCCTGTTTGCGCCCTGAGCACCTGTTTTAAGGTGTGCCATGTCACAAACAGGGAAAGTGCCCCCTATGAGTAATAGGGCCCCAAATGTTCTTTCTCTCTCCTCTCTTTTTTCTCTTTTAGGAAGCCTCTGAAGGTGATAGTGAAAATATTTGCTAGGCGGGCTGGGTGAGGGTTTTGAATTTGAAGGGGGAACACCTTCTATTTAAGCACTGTTTTCCCTACAATGTATCCAATTTCATATTAGGCCTTGGCGCCTGGATCAAATCCAGTGGCGGTGCGTCCATTGGGGCGCTGGGGCGTTGCCCCACTAATGCCACATGGCCACATTCTTCATCGTTACACAGTAAACTTAACTTCTTACTGACTCGAATTCCGGGCCGGCCGGTCACCGGGCCACACCTGAGGCAGTCAGGACGCTGAAGGGGGTGGGGCAGCACTGCAGGGTTTGACTGACAAGCAAGGGTGCGGTGGTCTAGTAGCGCAGCAGCAATAGTGCGCATGTTCGGTTTTGGGCTGGTAATTTACTGACCAGCCTGAACATGCGCACTAGCCTGCACATTAGGAGAGCGAGGGTTGCTGCATGCCGCAGCCCCCGGTCTCCTAATGAGCGGGGAGTATCCCCGCTCAAGCCAATCCTGGCACTGCTGGAGTAGTGTCTGGATTGGCTGAGATGCACGCGTTCACCGGCGCAGTCCTGAGGCATTGGGTGCCGCGCGTGGGTGGCACTATGGTGAAACTATGACCAATCACTGTGGCTTATGTGAAGCCATGCAGACAGTGATTGGCCATTTGTACGTTGATGATGACGACCGTGACGTCGTCGCAGCAGACCGTGCCACACACACCTCGTGTTCAGTCAGTGCCTACTCGTGCTCGGGTCACCGGCTCTCAGCCTTGGTTGATTTGATTTTTTACGTCACCAAAACGAACTGAAGATCATCTGATGATAGACTAGTAAGTCAGTCTGTTCTATTGTTCTAGTGTTCAGAATAAAAGCCCTACCTAGGTACTGCCAGTTTAGTCGCTAACATTTAAGTTCCGATAAAATAAACTTGCTTGATGAGCTCAAAATGTCCGACATTCCAAACAAGCAAAAACGAGTGTGCCTGGGGCTTTGCAGCTACATTATACAGAGCTAGAATGAAGGGAATAAATATTTTCTTCATGATACAGCATCAGAAATGGCCGCACCTCTTTGCCTTATTTGGATTAAGCTCTGCGCCCTAGTGTCTAAAATGTGCTTTATTATTCTGCAACGAGTGCCGTGCCTGTGTTCTCCAGTACTGTTGTCTTTTCGCTGCAGCCTGTTTTCGCCATCGTGGCACTTGTTTGATAGGGGCGAATTTGTCTTTTACTACACGTGTGCCACCGCCCTTACTTGGGTGTCTGCAAGTCTGCAAGCAATGAGATCAAACTTTGCCTCAGCCCTCCCCTAAGCCAAAGGACTGGAATGTTGACTGTTACTAATCATCCTAACTTGCCATGGATGGCGCAGACATGGCTCTTTGTGGTAGAGTCAGATCGCCCATTGCTTGGAAAAACTGCACCCACACTCAGTTCATTTTACTCTCTTGTGGCTGTAATATCAGATCTTGAAATAATAACTATAAGTTGAATTGACGTTCATTCGACAGCGCTCCCTGTCACGCGGGAAGGGACCGGCGTTCACCATAAGGACGGGACTGTCTGTTCCCTGTCAACCTAGTGCACGCTGTGTGCCCTGCGATGGACACAAACCCTCATTAGCCTCCCTTCTGGAGTTCAGCACTTCCAGAAATTAGATCAGTGTGCACTTTCAGGAGAGCACGGGGTCGTAGTTAATATTTTGAACCAATTATATTGCGCAATTAGGTTATATATACGCTAGTGCTACTGAATGCTGACGCTGATAGCAGGGTGGGCAGGCCGCTAAGTGAAAACAACCGTGCTTGCCCAGTCTGCTCGCGCCATGTGCGTCTGCTCGCGCCATGTGTGCGTGACAACTGATCCTGCTGGTGCGTGTGGGGCCCAGTCGGGGCATATTCACTGTTTTGTGTGATTGCCTGTATTTCGACCCAGTCCCCAAAGCGTGAGCCGATAGCGGCTCAGCGTGGCTGGGCCTGGACTGCAGGAGCCTACACCGTGCCCGCGCGCTCCACCATAATTGAGACGGATGGCGGCTGAGATGCAGGCTTTCACTCTCGAGCAGCACATGAATTATTTAATGAATTCCATATGGGGATTTTGACAATCACTTTGCACAAAAAACAGAGCTCTTGTTAAATAACAGGTTATGAAGCCTCATCATTGCAGTTTTTGAGAGAACCCATATGCAAAAACACCCCAGTTCCCGAGCAGAGCTCCTAATCTCCTTGGAGCTAACCATGCAGTGCCATTGTTTAAGAGATGCTAAAAAGGTTGATGTAATTGGAAACAATAAAAAAGTATGTGCGTGAGAAATATGATTTTGAGGCTCTCGCTTCACATGATTACTGCTTGCAGACAGGCCTTGATCTTGACACTCTACAACGGATGGGTGTGAGGGTTTTCAGTGCCGCAGGTAAAATGCTAGTTTGCTAGTGAAACATTTACCAGACACATGAAAAGTCATTTTCTACGCCTCCCCAGTTTGGACCCAGCCATGTGCGGTGCCGCTCCTCTTCCACCTTTGCTAATGGTGGCCACTGGGCGGGCAACTCTGTTTCTCACCTGTCACCTCTGTCAATTTATAATCTAATAATCCTCAAACAGCACTTTTTGTGGGTTCAGTTTGTATTTTTGAAGGGCGTGTGCCTTCATGACTAAGTAGGTGGGTGTGGATGGATGGGTTGTCGGACGGACTGGTTCCTGCATGTGAAGGCTGAGGGGCGCTGTCTTATCTGTGAGAGGACCGTCTGTGTTTGGTTGACTAAATTGTTATATTTTTATTTTCAGCACCTGGTAAAGCCTGACAAGCATTACCTAATTTTTGGGCAATTTTTGGGCGAAGAACAAGAGCCCCCAACCTCCTTTGCTGCTCTTTCACCCCTACAACCCAGCAAACACCAGTGTTAAAGGTAAGGAAACTGATGCTATATTTTTTTACATTGGTGTTAGGGCTATGTATGTGGCACTCTACATGGTGGGTGGGTGCACATTTTGAACATTGTACCCTCAGTGGATGGAATTTACTAATAGCCTTAGCCCTGTGCTTTGGGCTATAATGGTTGTTAAAGGCACTATCTATCCCTTGCCTTGTTAAAGACCCTCAAGCAGTGTCTGTTTCAGTGCCTTCAGCAACCAGTATGGCACACAGAGGCAGCAGGCAGTAAGGCTGTATTTTTAGCAGTCCTGTTGTGCAAAGGGGAGCTGTTGGAGATATATTGCGATAAGCACAAGAAATGTATTTATACTGAAATTTGATATTATTGCACCAAACCTTATACGTTGTACTTTGATTATTGACAGGTTTCTTTAATATTGGTAAGGTCAGCATCGGCATGAATACAGTAGAACAGCTACTTGCAAGGTCATTCTTTGGACGGACACTTGAAGAGAAACTAAATATAAAGCAATTAGGACCTGATCGGCCTGACCTAAAACTACAACAAATTTCCCAGGACAGAGGAAAGACTTACAAACGTACATTCTCAAACACCTGGTACACAAAAGTTTATTGGCTTACAGGGTGCACGTCAAGAAATTCTCTGTTCTGCTTCCCCTGCTTGCTGTTTGGTGGTGACATTCCTTGGACAAAACAAGGAGTAATAGACTTGAAGCATTTGTCTGACAAAATAAAGAAGCATGCACATACAAGAATCCATATGGAAAACCTGACGAGACTGGGAATGTTGGGAGACACACCGATTGAGCACCACATAAACGACGCATACCGCAAAACAATACAGAAACACAATGAAGCAGTTGATAGGAATAGACACATACTATCAAAAATAATTGATTGCATTCGTTTCTGTGGTGCTTTCGAACTGGCATTGCGAGGCCATGATGAATCTGAAAGTTCCTCAAATCCTGGAATATTCAGAGGCCTTGTGGATTTAATAGCAAGCATAGACAATGAAATGGAAGCACATTTAGTAAGTGCGACAGTCTTTAAGGGCACCTCTAAAACGATACAAAATGAACTCCTTGAGTGTATGCTAGAAATTATGAGAAGCCATATTGTCCAAGAGGTGCAAAACACAGACTTTGTGGCCATTCAGGCTGATGACACCACTGATGTGGCCACAAAAACACAGTCCGTATTAGTCTTTCGGTACCTTGACAATGACAGTAAAGTTGTGGAGAGGTTCTATGGTTTCACACATTTAAGAGACTCTAGTGCAGAAACCATTACTTCAGCTATACTGCGTGAACTGAACTTGATTTTTCCAGAGCTTCCTCAAAAAAAACAAGTTATCGCACAAAGCTATGATGGTGCGTCCGTAATGAGTGGAAGCCTTGGTGGAGTACAGAAAAGAATTAGAGATCTGTACCCTAATGCTCATTATGTGCACTGTTACGCCCACAACTTAATCTTATTATGCAACAGGCAGTATCAAAGATCTCCGTGACACAAATTTTCTTTTTCGATGTAGGAGGCATAGCAGCATTCTTCTCACGTTCCCCCAAAAGAACGGAAGTACTTCAGGAGATTGTGGCCAAAAGGCTTCCAAGGGGACCCTCAACTCGTTGGAACTTTAACATACGTACAATCAACCTAATATATCAACATAGGGAGGAACTTGAGAAATGTTTTGACGCCATAGAAGCCAATGAAGACTTTGATTTCAAAAGTCAGAATGAAACCTGTGGCTTTGCTAGAACACTACAAGACAGAGAGTTTCAGTTCTTTCTGCTTTTATTTCATGAAATAATGCTTTATGTCGACATATTATACAACCAGTTACAATCACGAGCCATAGATACTGTCTCTGTGCAAAGAGATACCAGTATGTTTGTCACCAGCATGAGCAAATTGAGAGATGGGGTTGACAATTTAGACAGCAAACTGCCAAAGGATTCTACTTTTTCAAACTGCAGGAAAAACATCAGCAGTCTGGTCCGAATTGCAAAGGAGATATGTGTCATTATAATTGTGCATGCACAAGAAAGTTTTTCTTTCACAAAATATTTGGTGAGTGCTGCATTATTGCAAAGAGAACACTTTGCAAAATATGATCAATCCTTCCCTGAGCAAGCTCTGAATGAGGCTGTCGAAGCTTATCCTATGCTCAACAAAGAGGACCTGAAAACTGAGTTGACTGTACTGTACGGAATGAGTGTATACCGGAAGGCCACTGGTGCCATTTCTTTACTAACTTTAATTCAGAAACTTAATATGGAAAAGTCACTTACAGAGACAGTGGCTTTACTAAAAATAGTCATTACCACTCCTATGACAACAGCAGATTCGGAACGATGTTTTTCCACTTTAAACAGAATTAAGACATTCCTGAGGAACACCATGATTCAGGAAAGACTGAATGCTTTAGCAATGCTCTCTATAGAGAGAGACCTCGTTAAAAGAATCCCAGACCTTAATGTTCAAGTTATTGAGAAGTTCGCTGCTATTAAAGACAGACGTGCTGATTTTGTCTACATAAAGTGAACAATTTGTTAATCCTAACATTTCTTGAACAGTTTGTGGCCATATTTTGAATGCTGCTCGTTTGTGACCTGCTCAGTTGTTTCTTATCTGCTGTACAGATATTGGAGACACTGAAATTAATGGTGTATAACGTATTATGCCTACATTCAATCGGTTTAATGTTCACTTTATGGCTGGTTGCTCTCAATGAGACGTACAGTGCCTTGTAGGGTGCCCTACTACCTGTTAATGTTTATTGCTTGCTGTCTCAACATGTTCAGTCCAATAAATCACAGTAGCTTGTATTTCCTCAATATACGCAATTTCTAAAGATATCAATAAATAAAGAAATATGTGAGGTACTCAGCATTGTTATTTATCTCAAAGTCTGTAATGAAGATCTGTGGTTATATTGATAAGCAGCATACTACATTATATTATCATACAAAATCTCTATATTGATGTAATTGCTACACTTTCCCAATTGCTTTATTAACATTCTTGCTTTCTGAAATATCCTTGAAAATGCACCATTTGGCCGCTCTTTTTTCAAAATTTCCTCGGGGGTTAACCCCTCCGAACCACCCTTGATATGTTTGGGCTCGCTCGCTCACCACAATGTACCGCACGCAACTTTTACACCTCACCACTTTCAAATGTCACCAGCCACCACTGATCAAATCTTTTGTACTAATCTTTACTTCAAAGAGAAGCTGTTCAGCATCAGCTGAGAGAAGACGTTGTACCAGTACTAGGTTTCTGTCACTGTTACAAACTGCCCAAAGCTGGGCTCAAGGCTGTTGACATGGGGAAGCACTGATAATAATTAGAGAAGCTAGGAAGCCGACAAAGTAAATTGCTCTGCTAGGTGAAAGCACCCACTTAACTAGAGAGCAAAAGCCTAATGAAGAACCAGCTGAGAAGTCCCATGGATCTGCATTCCTGCTGACAAGGGCCAAATAATAAATATCCACTGGTGAGCCTGTGTAGTGAGACCTTTGTCTCCTATCAGATCGATTCTCTGGACAGATTCCCTGGCTGGTAAGACATTAAGCCTATCTTTCAAGGTGTCAGTGTGATTCTTAAATATCCTCATTGCTTTGAGTGATCTGCCACATGTCCTCCTTGGGTACTTGTTCTTCTCATCTCTCATCCTAATGGGGCGCCAGGTGTTTTCCATTGCACTTGAGACCTTTGGGGTGGCATCCAACTTGTGAGTTTGATAAAAATAAACTTAAAACAGTGTAAACTGTTACTGTACAATGAACAGTGCCATAGTTATAGTTGTTTCTAGTGTCACATGAAGGTGAAAACATTATTCCATCATTGAATATTGGTGCAAACTTATACTTTGAAAATCCTCACCTCTTCCAATCACTTTCAGGACACAGTCCATTTTAGTTTATTATCACCATTGCATGCAACCTTTGCTGCGGTACTTTCCCAGCACCCTCAGCATGATAAACATTGACCGGTAGCAGAATTTTTGACAGCTGACAAACAACTAGCCCACACCAGTTTTAAACAATCGGCCTTTAAATCATTTCCAGCATCCAGTAGCGGCTGCTACTGGGCAGTAGTGGTGGGTTGGGGGAGGGGTAAAAAGAAAAGAAGGAAAATGTCACTCTCCTCCATCCTCTTCGGTCGAGAAAGCAGGAAGCACCCAGGCTCCCAGACTCACCTAGCCAATCACAACGCTGACACCATGACAGCAGCGTTATGATTGGTCTTAGTGCCGTGGTTCAGCGCTCAGACAGGAAGTGGGAGGCTATGCATGTTCGCCACCCAGGCTGTGCAATACAGCCTGGTGGAGAATATGCAAAGTGTGCATGATGGTTTGGCCAAAGACGGCTGGCCAAACCGTCATGCGCACTTAAGAGAGTGCCCACCACTCCTCCCCCTGCTCTGTGGGCAGCACAGCCTGCCCCTTTACAGAGCCGATAATTAAAAATAAAATGATAATAACCTAGTTATTATCATTTTATTTTTCCTGTGGGGCGAGGCTCCTCCGCCTTAGCGATTCAATAGAATCCTTTAAGGATTATGTCCCATTTCCAGGGTTTGGCAGGGAAGGTTTTTGCTCAGTAACACCATAGAAAAATGCAACCTGCTGATCTTTTGCTCATATATCCTTGTTGAGTGTGAAGCCTAGAAAAAGTTTTGATATGGAGATGCAAGTTTGTTACAACAGCCCTAACAAGTGTTTGATTCATTAATTGTGTTTATCCTTTGTGATAGACTAAATCTGTATACCCTGGAAGGCTTGTAAAGCTAATTGATCTAATGTCTGTTACTAGACATCATCCTTGGCGTGGTATTCCCCTAAAGTTCTTGCCTTCACTCCCTTATTTTGCAGAAGTACTTTTTATTGGCATTATGGACTTTACCCCTGCAAACCAAAGCTAAAGTATTTATGCTCTCTCCTTATAACATGATAAATGTATATTGTATTGTATTGCAGTATTAAATATAGCGCTTACTAACCCTATGTGGGGCTCTGAAACGCTTGCCTGTATGAGCAGCATGTTGCACTGCGTAGGGTGTGTGGTTGGAAGAATGTTGTCTTTGTTTTGAAACTGTTTGGATAGTGTTCTTGTTGTGCATGATGACCGCGAGGTGTGGTTATCATGTTATGTGGTGCAGTTTGTAGCTGTGAGTTGGAAGATGTAGTGTGAAAAACAGACACTCAGATTTATAGTTTTCAGTATGCAGGTAGCTCGGAACAGCCCTGCATGTTGCTTTTTGGTATTTCATATGATATAGTCTGCTTAGCTAGTTACTTCACTGGATTCTCCAGTCTGATATTTTGTGTATAGTTGTGATCCTGAGCTGTCATGGAGGGAGAGAGAAGCGGAGAGCTCTATGGGTTGGCCATTTTTATTATTATCCCATATCTGAGTGTCTTTATGAGATTATAAGAAGTGGTCAGATTGTACAGATATTTGGGACCTGCAGTGGGTGAATTTTCCAGCAATGTGTGAAATTTCTTCAGTTATCCCATGACTGCTCATTTGGTGATGCCTGTTTTTTGGCTATACAGTGCTGGGGATGGACAGCCCTCATAACAGACATGTCTTATGTGAATTTAAGAGGTATGAGTTATAATTTATTGCTGTCCGCTGCATATTATGGTTTTAGTATTATTTTGTGCCATAACACTTACATATGCATGCACTTAACTGTGTAATGCCATGGCAAACCATAGATACAAGGCCCTTCACAACACCGACCTGCATGCCTGAACAGCCGCCTCTCCTTCCATGCACCCAAAAGACACCTCCGATCAGCCCAGCTGTCACTGGCCACTGTCCCATGTATCAGAAAGACTAGAACAGGAGCAAAGTCCTTCTATCTCGCAACCAAAGCCTGGAACACCCTCCCCCTTCACCTCCGGCAATCTCCCACATTGCCCCAGTTCAGGAAGGACCTCAAGACCTAGCTCCTTGGTTGACCCCAGCCATCAAGGGAGCCATCCCGCCTCCCCCCTACCGCCTTGAGATCCTCACGGGTGAGTAGTTGCGCTTTACTAACCCTGATTGATTGATTAATCAGCACTTCTTAGCTTACCTGCATACTGAAAACGTTTTACTGGCTGAGTTGTTTCTAATTTGTGTGTTGTAAGCTGAAGACTTTTTTCAGAAGTGTGTATGTTCCTGGGTGCTTTTAATGTTCGGTGGTAGTGAGCTCCAAGGTTGGTGGCTTGTGCTGAGAAAGCAGAGCCTGGAGAGCGGTGTTCTGTTTGGTTTGTATTGCTTGAATTTAACTTATAAGCATGGCAGTTCTTTTCCTTGGGAGCCTCTGTGGACAATGTAGAGCTCCTTGAAGATTGCTTTTCTAGCTTTAGGTAGCAAGTGAAGTGATTGCAGTACTGGAGATATGGGGGTGAAGACACAGAAGATGCCTTGCAGCACCATTTTAGATGAGTTGTGTTTTGATTTTGATGAACGGAGTGCACCAAGGTATAGGCTGTTGGCATAGTTAAGCTTGGAGATTAGGAGTATGATGATGACTAACAGTTTATGTTGGGCTACACCTAATTGGCACATTCAATTTAGTTGTAAGTCCATAGTATATAGAACTACCTGCAACTGTGCCACCCACTAAAGTAAGACTGTAAAACATTTCTTAGACCTGACACTGCAGTATATAGTGCAGATCTAAACTGCCATTTTGACCTGGGAAAATTACCTTTGTTTTTTATGCCTAAACTTAGTTTGTTTAACTTATAAGACACCCCTAAGTTAATCCCCAACAACCCTCAGGGCAAGGTTCACAGTATTTAAAATGTACAACATATGTTTTAAGTTTTACATGTCCTGACAGTGTAAAGCCCCTAACGCCTTTTTCACTGTTGTATGGCCAGTATCTCTCATAGACTACCACTGGGTTACCTTATTATACTTAATAAGCGCTAACTACAGTTTGAGACAAGATAGAGACAGCTGCTCCCACTGAAATTAATTTAAATTTAAAATCCTCTTTAATAGTGAAGTCAGATTTTATCTTACAATTTTGAAAATGCCACTTTAACAAAGTTGAAAAACTACAATAGGAAGTTGACACGAGGAGCGTTAAAAGGGGTCGCTCTGGTTTATAACTTTGGACTGGTTGAACACTGATTGGTGCTATTTTTGATTTGTGTCATCTTGTTTATTAATGTGTGATTTATTTTAGGAAAAAGTTTGTATAGGTTTGCGATTATTTTTGTTATCACTCTCTATTCTTAAATATTGAGCAATGTTATGTCAAGATGATAAAATGTTATAATAGATATACAGGTCATGTATATTAAATAGAATGATCTTGTGTGAAAAGTAAAAAACAGAAAGAAACACAACCACAAACTGTTTTGTTTTTTTGACTTTAAGAAATTTGGCATTTTATGCCAAACCAGCTGTGCCTTTCTGCCAGTATTCTGGGTCGCATGCCTTTGAATGGCTCTGCTGTTGTTGTTTGTTCTGTATTGCTTCCAGACAATGAGACAAGAAAGCCTGGGTGTGAGGGAAGAAGGTCTTCCTGACAGAATGGCTGAGGAGGAGCTGTACCATGCCCTGATTACACTTCAAAGGGCCCTGCCTGCAACACACACACAAGGGAACATGACAACGAGCCTGCCCTTGCTTTTGTCACCTAGACAGTTTGTAGCCAGGACAAGGGAAAGAACTAACCAGAACTAGTGGTGGGGGTAGGTGTGAGAATCCCCACAAAAATGTTGGCAACAGTTATAAAAGTAGGACCTTAAGAACTCATCAGAACACTCCTGGACCGTTGAAAGATTCAGAAGGATTCTCCTACTGTCGGAGGAAAATAGACTGCCCTGCTGACTGAGAAAGGGAAATTGGACCTGCTTTCCTTGAACCCATGGTACCCAGAGTGGCTAAAAGCTTTCAGAGGCCTTTCTGCAACTGCCCTGCTGACCAGCACTAACTGAACATGACAGGACCTGCCTGAGCCCTACTCCTGGAGTGAGTCTTGATCCCCAATAGATGCTACCCCCAGGTGCCCTCTTGTAAGGGACTCCACAAACGACAACTGTGAGGTGAGTTAAACATTTTATTCACCACTGCAACTTGAGTGTAGTCATCCCTCAGCCAGTAAGACTTCAACAGCCTTCCTTGGAATGCCAGCCCATCACTTAGAACATAGAACACTATTACAATTCCCACTTACATAAATACTACATAACATGCCCCCCAAGTCCTGAACCCTTGGCTGGCATCAGTGTGAACTGATCCTGAAGAAAAGGTGAAGATACAGAAGTCTTGGGCTCCTCGCAATCACGAAATTAGCTCTTTGTGCCGAAAATTGACTGCCCGCGACGACCAGCAATGTCAAGCCTCAGCTAGACCTGCTCTTCATGTCGACAATGACTGTCTGCGATGACCGCCAATGTGAGACCTGCACTTTGCACTGACAGCGACAGCCCATGTTGCTCCAGCGACGGCCAGCTCTTCACTCCATAGCAATGACTATCCGCGATGCATGATTGGCTGTGTTCATGGTTCACTGTTCACAGTACAACAACCACTGTCCAAGATGCTCGATCTGTTCCTAAAGCCGACAGCCTCCTCCTTATGGCCCCTGGCAACTCGAAAGGCACCCTTCACACTGGACTTCAGAAGGTAACTGTCCAACCCGTGTTCCATCGTTGTCGGCCTGAACTTGTGACTTTTCTCTGGTCCAGCACGATCAGATAACTGTGATTGAAGCTTTGTGCTTCCTGGCACAATTTTCACCTGAAACTTTAAAAATAATCTTTGAATTCCCCACACAGATTGGTAAGCTTTAAGATGCAGTCAAAGTAATTTGGGTCAAAAACGAAGACCTACAGGCTGGCTCCAAACCAAACAACTTACGTATCCTGGGTATTGCACAAACCATGCACAACCAGAACATCAAATTCCATGGGGAACAGTTTCTGGAGGAAGTCTTTGTCTTCTCACCCTTCTCTCAATGTTTCATAATGGAATGGGCAGACAGCTCCCTGGCCCCCAGACTTGCTCTGGGTCTACACAGACACTATACAATATTCACTGATATGTTGAGCCAAACTTTCAGTTTGGCTCTAAATTTTGATGAGAAGACTTATTCTTATCTGTGCCAGTGGCTGCCTCAGATATATCAGTAGGTTCAGATGATGGAAGGATGGTCCCTCAGGGCATGGGCAACTGGCCCGTCTACACAGATATGGAGTGAGGATAGCCACATGGAGGACAGTCAACCATGTGGTTGTCCTAATAACCTGTGGGCACTCGCAGATTTAGCGTACTTGGATAGGATCACACTTATGTGAAATAACGTAGTGCACATTATAAAAGGCTGAACAGCTGCAAGTCCTCAAGTGTATTTTGTTACTTTCAACTTAACAAGTCCACAAGTGCATGAGTGGCCGACAGTTACATGTTGAGAAAGTGAGCTGGGACCAGGGTCACTCACAGGTTCAGGTTGTCGGTGTGGCAGTGAGGAGAGTAGACAGGCAGGGCACATTATTCAGTTTGGCGTGTACCCTGTGCCTAATATGAGTCCTGGATTGCTGGAGGGGGGCATCGGCAATCATTTTTGGGGACCTGTACTTATATTTCCTCATCAGACATTTCCTGAGAGCAAGAGAGAGAAAAACATTCAAACAGAAAAGAAGGAGAAAGAGAAAGACGGAACAACCCTTATAAAGGGAGAAATCAGGCAGTGTCTGATAGTGGATTTAAGAGGCCTGAGGCGGATTCAGGACTACACAGTCTTTGTATTTAGTGCACTGGCAATTAGTAACACCTGCACTCATTATTTTACAGATGAAACAGTGCATATACCCAAGAAAGTGTGATGATAAAGTAGGAATGCAACCCCACAAACATGTATATAAATTTGAAAAACACAAGAGATAGACATTGTAAAGAGTTTAGTTTCATATTCATGACCTGGAGAGTCTGAGATTCAACCATCCGGTGAAGGCTAGAAAAGTCAATCATAGCTGAATAGACAGGCGGTAAGCATTAGAATACTGCAAAAAAAAACATTCACAGGTATTTCCCATCCTATACAGCTCATTCCAGAGGAGTCATTACAATGATTCATACAAGACTAGGATTCAGCCTTAGAAAACAATAAGGCCGATGAAGTGTGTATGTTTTAGTCCCCAGTACCATCGCTGGCACAGTTATTACAGTGAACCAAACATTGCTCACCCTAATTTTGATGAAGATGTGAGAGGATTGATTAACTATATTTATAGGCAAATTACCATAATGCCATGGTGGACCCCACCTTCAACAGATCAACTGCTGTGGATTGTGGTGCCTCAAAATGTGGCATGAAAGTCATATTGTTGACGGAACTGCATACTCTGATAGATTCCTGAATGCATCTCCATATCAGTCACAAACAAAACACACGCTACTTTCTATCACATGCTGCTTTCTAAACAATATATCTTATCCTGATGTCAAGGCATTTAAATTAGTCACATACCTTCGAACCCTCTCGGACCACGCTCCATAGATGGATCGACCCAACTTCTCATGGCATTTTAAAGGGGTCAGACTGACAGGTGCTATGTTTGGCTCCTCATGTTGGGATGAAAATGTTGCTTTTTTAATGCAATGTTGGTCCTGTGGGCAAAATGTCAATTGTTTGGGAAACTTTCAAAGTGTTTATATGTTGGTACTGTTTATCGCACACGATCAGGGAGCAGTTAAAAGGGAGATATTTCCTTCCTGGAGAAACAGCATTAAGTTGCTGGAGATAAAATGGTGGCAGCTGATATTAGGTAGGCAATGCTGTAGCGTCACTGGGCCTTTTGATCAACTATCTTTGTCATTTATCACTCGCCTTGGTTCTCGTTCATTTGGTCCTCCGATGGATCTTGAATCCTGCTAAGAGGGGTCGGGTATATGGGATCCAACTCCAGTTATCCAAGGAGGACCAGGAATTGGGTAACTGACCTACAAACTCGTAATTAGGTTCATATATATATAACCCTCAAAACAAGTGTAACTAAGTAAAGTATTATCACTGCTAGACCAAATCTCCTCAAGAAATTCAGTCTAAATAGAATCAAACAAGCTAATAATTCAGTTAGAGCTATACAGAATATTAACATTAGTATCTGCTGTCCAGAGATCTCTCTATTAGAATTTCCTCTAAACATCAAGAATCCAATTGAAATGCACAATCAATTACTAGAGACAAATCATCGAGACAGAAACAGTATTTGAAGATAGTTAGATTTATCATAATTAATAAAGAAATAAATACATGTATATAATGCATTTAAGATCTAAAATTACAATTTAGCAATTCAGTTTCAGGTTGGTCATTAATTACTAAAGCTCAGAAACATTCAGGATAGGACATGAACCATGACAGTTCAAGTGCACTCTCGCAGGATAAGGAAAGCAGTCTGGGAATAGCACCCAAAGAGTCAGTCAGCAGAATCCGCAAGGAAGTTCCAAAAGAAACAATGTATGCCTGTGTCCAAGAAAAGAAGAAAAAGGGCAAGAGCTCCCTTTCCGTCACATCAATGTATAATATAATCCTCAAGTTCCGGGGTGACTCCTCCTGTGTTACCTCATCTGGACAGACCACTCAGTCCATTGGTGAGTTCGTATTGGGTAATTGTCATGCAGCATAAAGAAGACACTAGCAAAAAGGTGGTGATCATCACATAAGTTGTCGAACCATCCAGTGTATATTGCTTTTAAACAGTAGTTCTTTTGGACAGTTTCCCATGGCAGATGTTCCCAAAGTAGCAAAATTGTTGTATGTGAATGGGAACTCTCCCCATGAGACAGTTTCTTTTCACATTGCAAGTTTATGAATCATTTCCATTAGAGCAGAATCAAGCAAAGTGAGGAAAAATGCAGGACTAAATTCAATTTGGTTCATGAAATACAGAATAAAATAATGGAAATATACATTTTGTTTATAACGTTTGGGACATTATATATTTCTTTTGATTTAATTGCATTCATAAAGCATTTTAGTTTTGTTGTAAATAGCACATGTAACTGACATATTACGGCATTTTCAAAGTACCAACGTATAAAATTATTTCAAAACATAAATTATTAATATAATTTCTACTAATTCAGATAAGTACAGGTAGGAAGATAATTCTCTCAAAGTTTTAGGACAAACGTGCAGCACCATTCTCCCTTTTCTCACTTGATGCATAATTCCATGTGTGCAAACATGGAGTTTAGAATGAAATATTTCAATATCACACATAAGTATTTCTAAATTATCTTAGACTTCATTAAATTCTTCACACACATCATTATTATGATAAAAACGGTTGAAAATCTTATAACACCTAAACACCTTGTGATTGTTACTCATTGAATTAGCAGCTGAAATGGGTTAAACTATTAACCTTTATTACTTAATATATATGTTTCCATCTATCCTACAATTTATCTGCATGATTTACCCTGCAGTAACTAAGTTTTCCAATGTGTCTTCAAGTATAGTTTGCACAGTTGGTGCACGTTTGTTATTTTTCTCTCAAATGTTTCATAATCGGTTCTATGTGTCAGTTAAAAGTTCAGCAGCTTATCTGCTTCATCAGCAAACATTAGACATTTTTCAGGCAGCTGCAAGCACATTAATGAGACGGAAGGTAGAGGCCAGGACGTACAGTGGAGGGGATTGACCAGGACCCAGCTTCATTACTAGGCATGAGAGAGTGCTTTGCATGATTTCAGGGCTTAGAAATTAAAATGGGGTTACTGATCTCAGACCAGCTCGTGTACATAAATATCATAGTTAGCTAACCACCTCTTATCTTGTAACATCCTTGCTGGTAGGAACTGTAAGTTCCTTGTTTTTCAGCCTATCATTTGGGTGTTTTAAGATGTTTGTTAGGCAGAACTTTCTGCTCCTTTATAAAGCGCTCTCATGCCTATGTGCCTAGTCCGCGCTATATAGCATCCGTAAACACAAATATAAATAAATAAAATATATGTATGCGTCATTTATTTTGCTGACGAAACAAAAGCAGCAGGAAAACACCATGATGAGCATTCACATTGGAAACACTGGAAGTAGAGCAGCTGCAATTCTTTGGATTAGAACCTGAGTTAGAGAATAATAGAAGGCTTTTGATTAAAGATGCTTTTAAGTTTTATTTTTTTCCTTAAGTCGTTCTCATTGGAATAGAGTACTTATCTAAGCTCCTAAAACAGAGAGTCTCCACACTGCTTTGGCGGCCTATTGATTCTGGTATGAAGAATATCGGTGCCATCAAATATTTCTTCTCTGTGGAAAATATTGAAAGGTTGATGTTTGGAACTGCATGAGTGCTAGAATAGAAATATCTCCTATCTTATAAAGTGTCTTGAAATGCAAACAGTTGTGCTAGATTATTGGGTTGGTTGCTTCAAGCATGCACACCACAAGCAGATGAATCTCTGTGATATTTTTAGAGACGTTAACCGTATCTCAAATATGCCCACGAAGCAAAGTGCAATTCACAACACTTAACCGCCACGTGGGACCTTGCAGGGCAATCGCTTGTCTCTCTTTCCCTTCCTTTCATTTTGAAGCGGTTTTGAATCCACAACAAATTGTGTAGCCACCTTTCAGATTTGTGACATAAACGCAGCTCTTGCTTAGCTCCCGCACACGGGGCTGTGATGACGTGGAATCTGTAGCGGTCTAGCTTATCCCTACACACCTTCCCATGGTGTGCCCCCGGAAGCATACACACACAATGTAACACTCTCTGGCCAGGCGTGGCCAGAGAGCTTAAATAAAGGGGCCGGGGTCGCTCGAGACTTCCGGCCGACATCCAGCACCAGTGGTGGTTGTCACTGATTTATGCAGCAGCGCCACAATCCCTGTACTGCACGCTGCATGCACCAACGTACCTTTTGGGGGCCATCACACTGGCGACGAAGGTGGGCACACGACGCCCGCAAGAGAACCTCAGCTGTTTCGAGCCAGTCAGCCTAGCAGGGCATCGCCGGAGCCGCAGACCGCGACTGGCACGCTGATGCGCAGGGCAGTAAGCTGAGCAGACGTCTGACCGCCAGGTGAGTGACGTGAGGAGCGAGATCCCCGGGTCCTGTCCGCGACAGTGAACCGCGTCGACTGTGCGTAGCGCTGGTGCTCCCGGTGAAGCTCCGGTCGAGCCAGCGCTCACGCCAGCAGTGCGCGCATGCGCAGTAGCTCCCTGACGCCTCCAAGCTCCGTATTCGGAAGCGCGCTACTGGCACCCAGTGGCTGCAAGGGAAGACACACCCTGCAAACCTCAGCCTGCTCAGCAGTGTGTACAGCAAGCATTGCCACACTCAACTGCCACCCCGAGGCATCTACTCAACAGACACTGGCCGATAGCACTGAAAAAAAAAAGAGAAAAAAAACAAGCATTGGCAACCACAAGTGCAGAGGGCCACGAGGTAGACACCTACCATGACTGATCCAGCAGCAGCAGCAGCCCAACAACCAGCGGCACCACCAACCCACATGCACTCTCAAGTCAGCGCACTTCCCCCTTTCAGCGAGTTAATTGATCCTGCCACGGCGTCGCCTAAGTGGAAAATATGGATTAGCCGCATCGACAACTATTTTATAGCAACGAGAGAAACAAATGGTGCGGTCAAGAGATCTTTGCTGTTGCATTTTGCAGGGGACGAAATATACAAATTGTTCGCACATCTACCGGACACAGGTGCACCCGCCGATTACGATGCCGCAGTCAGGGCCTTGAACGCCCATTTTGACCCACAACTTAATCCCGATTACGAGCGCTTTAAACTCCGACAAGCCCGCCAGAGAGAAGGGGAGTCCATGGACACATTTCATGCGTGCCTAAGAGAGCTGGCCAGCACGTGCACCGAAGATGATCAAACCAAGGAGGTAAGAGCACAGGCCATCCAGGGATGCCGCAACAAGACCCTGCGGACCCTGATTCTTCGACAACCGCGCATTTCCCTCGGAGACATACTTATTCTGGCACGCTCACATGAGCTATCAGATGTCAGAGCAACTGCCATGGAAGCCGCACTCAACCAACAGGCAGAACCAGCGGTGACAGTCAAGGCGGAGCGAGTAGATGCCGTCCGCACGCCGACTCGCGGCGGGCAAGGGAGATGGCCTAACAGAAGCTCGAGACGACCACAGTGCGGTTACTGTGGGAAGGAAGAACACTCCCAAGATGAATGCCCGGCTAAGGGCAAGACCTGTGCAAAATGTGGAATCCCCAACCACTTTGCAAGTGTATGTCGAGGAGGACTGCGGAACAAAGGAACTCCCGGACGAAGTCCACCGTCACGAGCAGTGAGACACCTCTCACTAGAAGAACCTACCACATCGAGAACACCGACGACAGCGGCACATCGCAGACAGTGTCTTGAAGACTCGTCCACAGACGAAGGAGAAGAATGCTACCTCATATCTTTTGCAAACGACTTAAAACGAAGATGACGGCCACAGCCGACATGCACGATTGAAATCGCCGGATCACCCGTCACAGCTCTCATCGACACCGGGGCGTCCGTGAACGTCATGGGGTGCCAGCACTACAAGAAGTTAAGCCCAAGACTAGCGCTTGTGCCGTCCAAAGTCAGAATCCTCACGTACGGAAGTCAAACACTGCTTCCCCTAAAAGGGAAAATGTCCGTTCAAGTAAAGTCAGAAAACCAAGAAGTCACGACCACGTTCCATGTAGTTGACAGGGAAGCAGACATACTCGTTGGAATTCATACCGCGGAGGATCTGAGTCTAATAACATTTGCAAACGCTGTGAAATCACTCCAAACAGAAGACATCTTGGAGCTGTTCCCGCAGCTATTCGACGGTCTGGGAAGCATGAAGAGGCCACCAGTGAAACTACATATAGACACGGCAGTAAAGCCTGTCGCCCTACGGCATCGACGCGTACCGTTTCACTTACGACCGCTGGTAGAACAAGAGCTACTGAAGCTTGAGCAACAGGGAGTAATAGAGAAAGTGACAGGACCGACCCCCTGGGTATCTCCCATGGTCATCGCCGAAAAGCCAAAGCAACCTGGGAAAATCAGGATTTGTATCGACATGAGAATGCCCAACCAAGCAATAAAGAGAGAGACACCTGACACCAACGGTCGACGACATCCTGGCCGACCTCAACGGCTCCCAGTGGTTCTCTAAACTCGATCTAAACGCTGGTTACCATCAGTTGAAGCTAGCGGAGAGTAGCAGATACATCACCACGTTTTCGACACATCTAGGGCTTCGACGCTACAAAAGGTTAAATTTCGGAATATCGTCAGCAGCAGAGATATTCCAGAATGCTGTAAGGGAAGTCCTGTCGGGGCTTCAGGGTGTCATTAACGTCAGTGATGACATTTTAATACATTCGGCAACAATAGAAGACCATCATCGTCAGCTTCGAGCCACCCTCCAACGCCTCGCAGAGTATGGAGTGACTCTCCACAAGGAGAAATGCCAATTCTTCAAGAAGTCCATCGATTTTTTGGATATGTATTTAGTCAGGAGGGGTGAAAGGTGGATCCCAGGAAATCACAAGCGATACAGCTCGCTCCAGCTCCCACAACTGCATCAGAAGTCAGAAGCTTCTTAGGCATGGCAACATATTGCGGAAGATTTATTCCGAATCTCGCCACCGTTGCAGAGCCGCTACGGAACCTAACCAAGAAGGAGACTATCTGGCGATGGACTCCAGTAGAAGAAGAAGCCTTCTGTAAAGTGAAAGCGGCGCTACTGGAAAGCACGACCATGGCCTATTTCAACACGGCTAGGCCAACGGAACTGATAGTGGATGCCAGTCCGGTGGGACTAGGAGCCTTGCTGACGCAAGAAACCGAACCAGGGACCTGGGTTCCACTGGCCTTCGCGAGCAAAGCGCTGACTGCGACCGAAACCCGTTACTCTCAGATCGAACGGGAAGCACTTGCTATTTATTTATTTATTTATTTATTTTTTAAATTTATAAGGCGCACAGCTACCCAAGGGTTTCCCGGCGCCAACCTGAGAGGACCAAAGAGAAAACAAAAAGAAGAAGAAACTATTGATTGAATAGCCAAGTTTTCAGTGACTTACGAAAATGGACAAAAGTGGTCTCTTTCCTTAATAGCAGAGGAAGGGAGTTCCACAGGGTGGGACCCAAGCAAGAAAAGGATCTGCCACCCATACGTGACAATCTATACCTAGGAACCGTGTATTTTATTTGAGTGGATGAGCGAAGAGAACGTGACGGGACATATTGGTGGACAATAGAGTTTAAGTATTCAGGGACCTTGCCAGTTTTAATCTTAAACATATAGATTAGAGTTTTAAATTTGATACGGCTTTCAACCTTAAGCCAGTGAAGTTCACGTAAAGAAGTTGACACAGGGTCATTTTTTGGAATGTGGCAGAGTAGGCGGGCTGCAGCATTTTGTACAACCTGCAGCTTATGTGTCACATCCTTATTGGCTCCCAAAAGAGGATGTTGCCATAGTCCAAGCGCGAGATGACAAGAGCCTGGACTACAGTTCTTTGGGTAGAAACTGGCATCATCCACAGAATCTTTCTGAGCCATCTAAGGATGCAAAAACAGGTTGCGGCCACCTTTACCGCCTGATGTTTCATAGAAAGCTGATCATCCATAATAAAACCTAGATTACGGGCTTGGTGGGTGGGCAGGGGAAGGGCGCCCAGTTCAGATGGCCAGTGTTGGGGACCCCAAAGCTCTTTATTTTTCCCCAATATCAGCACCTCAGTCTTCTCCCCGTTAAGTTTTAGTGAATTGGCTTGCATCCACCATGCAATTTTACGTAACCCTGTTTGAAGGGATGATGGTTTGGACGCTCTGTCACTAGAAAGGGAGAAAATTAATTGGGTGTCGTCAGCATAAGAAAAAATCGACAACCCTGCCTCAGCGGCGATGTCCGCCAGAGGTTTCACATAAATATTAAAAAGTAGAGGGCTAAGAATGGAGCCCTGTGGTACCCCATAGGGGGATGTGTGGGTTTTAGAGATAGCGGCTGAGGAGAAAACCTGATACGTACGATTCTCCAAGAAATCCGCCAGCCATTGCAAGGCAGGCCCAATCACGCCAATAGATCGTAAGGCTTGCAATAGCACAGAATGAGATACCGTGTCAAAAGCGGCACTCAAATCTAATAGTATGAGTGCCACAGTGTCACCAGCATCTAAACGACTATGCAACATCTCAGTGACTCCCAAAAGCGTGGTTTCTGTTGAGAAGCCTTTTCGAAAGCCTGATTGAGAGGGGTGTAAAAGCCCTTGAGACTCAACTTACTGAGTTAATTGCAAGTTCACCTGTTTCTCTAAAATTTTTGAGAAAATTGGGAGCAAAGAAATGAGGTGGAAGTTAGACAGCTGTGTCGAATCAGCATTAGCTTTCTTTAAGAGCGGAACAATCATAGCATGTTTCCACTCAGGTGGAATCATGGCTTCCTGCAGAGATGCATTCAATAGCTCCATGATCAACCTCATAGCAGGTAGCTCAATTTTCTGTAACACAGCAGCAGGAAGCAGATCTAAAGGAGAGCCAGATTTTAGGCTCCCTAGAATCTGACTGAAAGAAGTAATATCTAGTGGAAGCCAATGCTCTAATTTACTCAAACAGGTCTCCTGCTGAGCCTCCAACTGAAAGTCAGCATCAGATAAAAGGGGGGCAGTTAAAATTGGCTGTGTGGTGTTAGTATTTGTAGTATTTAATGCTGAGTAAATTTTCTCTTCTTTATTTTAAAAAAACAACGCAAGATCCTCGCATTGCGATTCTGTGAGAATCGGAGGGGGAGCTAGGTTAGCTGCACCGGAAAGTTCCTTCACCAATTTGAATAAAGTTTTAGGACAGTTTTGAGCATTAGTGATGGTGGAACTCACGTAATCCGCCCGGGCAGTCTTGCAAAGAGAGTGATATTCTCTAATTGCTTGTTTATATGCATTTTAAGACTCAGACACATAGTCCTTTCTCCAGCGCCTTTGTGAGAACCAAGGGGCAGGAGGACGGTGATTTTTCACCTTCTGAATAGAAGGGGGAAGGCAGGTATCCACAGAGTTAGAGATCCAGTTATTGATCGTCTCCAGGTCTATCATGGAGACTAGGTTGATAGTAGGGGCATTTTTAGTTAGGAACACCAAATCCACAGAAGCCCACAACAACTTCAGAGCCGCCACCAATCCCCACCATCAACTCATCAGAGAAACGAGGAAAAAAGCGATTGAAGACAGAATCTCCACCCACGCGCACAACAGCAAGGAACTCTTCAGCATCATCAAGGAGTTCGCCCAACCCACTAGCGAGTCTACCGTCATCCCTCCCTCACAAGACCTCTGCGACAAACTCAGCACCTTTTTCCACCACAAAATCAAGAGCATCTACGACAACTTCGACGAAGACAACCAACACACTGAACCCTCACCAAACACCCCCGACACCCGGAAACCAGCGATTAACGACTGGACAGCCCTCACCACCGAAGACACACTGAAGACAATGAATTCAATCCACTCAGGGGCCCCCACGAACCCCTGCCCCCACCACATCTTCAACAGAGCCACCGACACCATCGCACCCATGCTCCGCCACACCATCAACCGCTCCTTGGCGACCGCCTCGTTCCCCAACGACTGGAAACACGCCAAGGTCAACCCCCTCCTAAAGCAACCCTCAGCGGACCCCACCGACCTCAAAAACTACAGACCCATCTCCCTGCTCCCGTTCCCAGCGAAAGTCATTGAGAAAGCCATCAACAGCCAACTCGCCACATTCATTGAAGAACACAACATCCTCGACTCCTCCCAATCCGGCTTCAGAAAAAACCACAGTACGGAAACCGCCCTCCTCGCCGCAACAGACGACATCCGCACCCTACTGGACAAAGGAGAAACAGTAGCCCTCATCCTCCTCGACCTATCAGCGGCGTTCGACACAGTCTCCCACCGCACCCTAATACGCAGACTCTACGACGCAGGAATCCAGGACAAGGCCCTCGACTGGATCCGCTCCTTCCTCTCCGGCAGGACGCAGCGGGTCAGACTCCCCTTTCCTCTCGAACCCCACACCTACCACCTGCGGAGTCCCCCAGGGCTCCTCCCTCAGCCCGACGCTCTTCAACATCTACATGGCTCCACTCGCCCATCGTCAGAACCTACGGACTCAACATTGTGTCATACGCAGACGACACCCATCTCATCCTCTCCCTATCCAACGAGCCCAACACCGCCAGACGCAACTTTCGAGAAGGCATGGAAGCCGTCGCCAAATGGATGAAAAACAGCTGCCTACAACTAAACACCAACAAAACAGAAGTACTCATCATGGGCCCAAACCCCGATGCCTGGAGCGACACCTGGTGGCCCCCGCCCTCGGAAACCCGCCAACCCCCACGGACCACGCACGCAACCTGGGAATCATCCTGGACTCCGAGCTCAAAATGGACCGCCAGATCAACTCTGTCTCGTCTTCCTGCTTCCACACCCTCCGCCTCCTTCGTAAGACCTTCAAATGGATCCCCTCGAACACCGAAAGACCGTCACTCACGCCCTGGTCACCAGCAGACTCGACTACGGCAACGCACTCTACGCCGGAATAAACAAAAACCTCACACGCAAGCTACAGAACATCCAGAACGCCGCCGCAAGACTGGTCCTCAACCTGCCAAAACACTGCCACATCTCCCAGCACCTGCGCACACTCCACTGGCTCCCTGTCGAGGCGAGAATCACCTTCAAGATGCTCACCCACGCACACAAGGCCCTCCACAGCACCGGACCAGCATACCTGAACAGCCGACTGAAATTCCACGCACCCCAAAGGACCCTACGATCAGCCCAGCTCTCCTACGCCGTGGTTCCCCGCACCAGAAAGACCAGATCGGGAGGCCGCTCCTTCTCCTTCCTCGCGGCCAAAGCATGGAACGCCCTTCCGCTCCACCTCAGACAGACAACATCGCTCCCCATCTTCGCAAGAAACCTCAAAACCTGGCTCTTTGACAGACCCCCTCCTTGATGGATGGAACCTGCACCCCCCCCACCCCTAGCGCCTTGAGACCCTTACGGGTGAGTAGTCATGCTTTAACAAACCCCTGATTGATTGATTGATAGTTAAAAGACTATTAAAAAGTGTCGTATCTAATTTCCCCCAGTTTCTAGAATTGAGCTTATTGCCTGAGACGGGAACTAATACATTGTTCAAATCTAGCGTGACCCTAAAGCCAACCAAAAAATGATCTGACCAAAGGACAGGAAGAGCAGGAGAACAACATACTTTAAGAAGGGTAAAAAAAATAGGATCCAGTAGATGGCCTGCCACGTGGGTTGGGCCATTATTTTGAAGCAGAATGTTCATGGCTGCCAAATCAGAAATTAAGGCGGTACTAACAGAGCAAGTAGGATCATCGAAATGAAGATTCAAATCCCCCACAATCGTAAAGTTAGCTGCTCCAAGCAGATGAGGAGCAATCAAGTCAGGAAAGGAAACGGCCCAAGGGCCAGCTGGCCCGGGGGGACGGTAGAGTAATATTCCTGAGAGAGTGAATTGGGGGGTCAGGGCTAGTTGGAAAAGCATAGCCTCGCATCCCTTGAAGGTTAGTTTAACAAATTTACATGTGTACCGGTTGCTAAAAATAATTGCAAGACCACCACCCATTCTGTCTTCACGGTCACTTCTTACAATGGAGTAGCCAGCTGGCAATGCAGCCGCCACATCAGGGCCAGAACTCTCGTGAAGCCAGGTCTCAGTTAGGAAGATGGCGTCCGGGCGCGCAGTGGTCAAAAGATCAAATATGTCAGCTCTGTGTTTAGGAAGCGAACGACAATTTATGTTAAAAAACATAAAAACAGAATTAGTGATTTTGGGGCTTCTAAAATCCTGTGCTTTCTTGTAGTGCAGGAAGTTATCAGGAGCATTTTGAGTTCTATGGGACTGAGGATCAAGTATAAAGCCACACTTATCACAATTGTGCAGTGTAGTCTCAGTACTGACAAGGTGGAATTGCACGCAATCAGCATGTTGGCAACTCCGGAGCTCCACAAGTTGTTTAAGGGAGTAAGTAATCCGACGTTCCTGAGTTTGAGCAGAGATTATGGCCCTTGGCCCCGGCTGCGCGCGTCCGCTGCGCGTTCGATCCGTGGCCATTAAATAGGGGTTATGGCCGGACGGTGTGCAGCGACTGGAGCGCTAACCGCAAGCAGCGCGTGGACAAACAAAAATGGCCGTCAGGGACCAAGCGAGTCCCGTTAAAGCTTGAAGGAGTATAACACACTCCGAAATTGCAATGTCACAAAGTAGCAGCAGTGCTCAGTTTTAAAAAGCCCCCAAACAGTAGATTAAAATATTCCCACAAAACAGTATTAAAAAGTGAAACAATTATCAGGAGAAACCTCAAAGGCACTGCGCGTCCGATCCCAGCCCGTTAAATAGGGGTTATGGCCGGACGGCGTGCAGCGACTGGAGCGCTAACCGCAAGCAGCGCGTGGACAAACAAAAATGGCCGTCAGGGACCAAGCGAGTCCCGTTAAAGCTTGAAGGAGTATAACACACTCCGAAATTGCAATGTCACAAAGTAGCAGCAGTGCTCAGTTTTAAAAAGCCCCCAAACAGTAGATTAAAATATTCCCACAAAACAGTATTAAAAAGTGAAACAATTATCAGGAGAAACCTCAAAGGCACTGCGCGTCCGATCCCAGCCCGTTAAATAGGGGTTATGGCCGGACGGCGTGCAGCGACTGGAGCGCTAACCGCAAGCAACGCGTGGACAAACAAAAATGGCCGTCAGGGACCAAGCGAGTCCCGTTAAAGCTTGAAGGAGTATAACACACTCCGAAATTGCAATGTCACAAAGTAGCAGCAGTGCTCAGTTTTAAAAAGCCCCCAAACAGTAGATTAAAATATTCCCACAAAGCAGTATTAAAAAGTGAAACAATTATCGGGAGAAACCTCAAATGCTATTAAGTGGGCATGCAACCACTTCCATCTGTATGTCAGTGGGAATCCATTCAGAGTGGTAACAGACCATCAACCACTGCTCCCGCTCTTCAAAGGGACTGCGCCTCATCCACCACCCCGAATTGAGCGGTGGGCGATACAACTTCAGCACTATCAGCTGGAACTGGTGTACAGGCCTGGTGCAAAGAATCCAGCCGATTTCCTGTCGCGCCACCCTGCACACCCCGCAGAGGAAACCTCTGACCAGGAGAAAATGACGGAAGACTTCGTCAACATGATTTCCCAGTGGTCGTGTCCATGAGCCCTCTCCGTTGAAGAAATCAAGACCCACACGGGAGATGACATGGTCCTCAAAAGAGTGGCAGACGCTCTGCAGAAGGGATCATGGGAAGGATTTCTTCATGATGTTCATGGATGGAATGAGCTGGACCGAGCTCGGCTAGGCAAAGTTTGGAGAGTCCGAGACGACCTGAGCGCAGCCGAAAGTGGTGTAATACTGAGAGGGTCTCGCATCGTCATTCCGCAAAGCCTTCAAGAGCGGGCGACCATTTTAGCGCACGAAGGCCATCAGGGAACAGGAAGAATGAAGTCCCGAATGAGGGAAAAAGTATGGTTCCCTGGCCTAGAAGAAGCAGTAGACTCCATGGTACGGAACTGCAGAGCCTGTCAACTCACCGGGAATCCAGAGGCACCGGCTCCTGTGATAACCGAAGATCCTGCTCCATCGCCCTGGTCGTGGGTAAGCCTCGACTTCGGGAGTTTCCCGGATGGGAGAGTCACGGCGGTTTTGGTTGATAGCTACACAAAATATCCCCTCGTGGAGGTCCTGCCGTCCACTGCATTCAACCACCTGCAGCCAATACTGGAGAAAACCTTTGCACTCTTCGGACTACCCCATGTAGTCAAGACAGACAACGGTCCCCCATTCCAGGGTAGTGAATTCAAGAACTTCCTAACTCAGCTAGGAATAAAGCATCACCGCATCACTCCACAGTGGCCACAAGCCAATGGGGAGGCAGAACGTTTCATGCGGACTGTGAACAAAGTGCTACGCATAGCAGTGGCTGAACAAACAGATCCGGAGGCTACTCTCCAAACATTCCTGCGAGAATACCGGAGTACCCCTCACTGCACAACTCAAAGGTCTCCGTGGTCGTTAATGCTGGCAGGGCCCCGACGTGACACCCTCCCCGTGGCTGATAATTGGGAGCAAGAACCATATGACCCTGCGGACACCCAAGCCAGGAGGTTGTCAACCAATGAGAAAGCCAGTCGACAGAGGAGAGCGCGAACCCGAGCGCTGACGACTGGATGTGCCGTCCCTAGTCAAGAAACCGCCGAGGCGGAGGGAAGTTCCGCACCCCTATGAATCTGGGCTATGGACTGTCAGGACAGTCCGAGGAACAGCTATCACTGCCGAGCGAAATGGGGAAACGATAACCCGGAACATTTCATGGTTCAAGAGGGTCCCCGGAGCAGAGGCCGAAGGACAGACCTCAGGACAATCTATGAGTGAAGGGGTCACAAATGAGGAAACAGGACCCAGCCCCGGTGAGGATCTAGCTCACACTCCTTCAGCCTCAACACCAGCTACAGACACCAGCTCCAGAGCCCCAGCTGGCGGACAGGAGGTGGTCAGCCAAAGAGGAAGCCAAGGTGGTCGCCAACATCGATACGACCTAAGGCCTAACCCCAGTCCGAACCAGAGACTAGCTGATTTTGTGTGTTGATTTGTGTTATTTAATTTTGGTTAAAGAACTGATTTAGGATGGGATGTAGCGGTCTAGCTTATCCCTACACACCTTCCCATGGTGTGCCCCCAGAAGCATACACACACAATGTAACACTCTCTGGCCAGGCGTGGCCAGAGAGCTTAAATAAAGGGGCCGGGGTCGCTCGAGACTTCCGGCCGACATCCAGCACCAGTGGTGGTTGTCACTGATTTATGCCGCAGCGCCACAATCCCTGTACTGCGCGCTGCATGCCCCAACGTACCTTTTGGGGGCCATCACAGAATCCATGTCATGTCTTTGAACGCACGTTAGAACCTGCATGACGCACGTGCACCTGCCTAACAATCCACTTCATTCCCCATCCTAATCCATTTTGGCACCTGCAGCAGTTGAACGAGGCCATTGGGCAGAGGTACTGATATTCCGATAAACCCACCTATCAGTATTGGAATATAACGACTGCGAATAACAATTAATATGTGCCCTTGAAGGTAAAGTACTTATGACGGCCCTGGGTGTTCCGTGGCTGATTGGGATAACAGGTTGCTTTTAATATTAATATTTATTTTATGATGAACTCTTGCTCCATTTAAATAGGCCATAAAGTTTTTCCAATGTTGATTGTGGAAAACTGTGGTGTAGTGCATAGTATGGTAGATATCGTTAGTGGAGTTCCCGTTTTCTAGTGACCATTTAGGAGCACTGAATCAATATTGGATGTTAATAAATATTGGTATATTCCACAATGTGAAGTATTACTGACGCAATTAGATTCGGTTCAGAAGTGTTTACATTTGGTGTTATTTTGCTGAAAGAAATTGATTTCTCTCCAAAGTCCGTGGATGATTAACCACACATATTAAAGAATGTGGATGTGCATATCCTTCTTACAATATTTATGATTCATGATTTGTACATTACTTTTATATGTGCAGTTAAAATTAAGTCAGAGTTTCCTTGTATTAGTATAGAGCATGCATTGATTCTTCAATATCTTTGATGGTGTTTGATGAGTCTGCATGAAACTTTCCCAAAAAAACGTTTTACCACGTTGGTTCCGTAATTGAAATTTTCTTGCTGATCCATCAAGTAGGAACTAAGAAAATATTTCCCATCTTAATTCCCAAAAGAAACTTTGCTCTCTGATGCAGAAAAAACAGTGGAACAGAATTACACCTAATTTTGCAATAAGTTAGAACTTTTCTCAGAATGCGTGCTTTATGTGATTTGATGTAAATCCATTCAGCTGTTGTTAAGAAATTACCATCTTCAGGGGGCTAAGACTGGCCATGAAGGGGTTAACCCTCAGAAAAAGTTAGGTGTGTCTGTATAGTTAGTTCCGCTGAAGCCAACTGGACTTCTATAGTACCAAAAGATTTTAAAAAATAGGTCATTCTGATTGGCCGAGGAAGCTTTTTCTCCCATTGGACTTTTCAGTAAAGCCGTACTATTACTGACACTGCATTACTGATGCTGGTAAAGTGGTACGAAATGCTCTGATTGGATGGCCACAACACAGAAAAAAATGTTGCAGGCACCATTACATGACTTGAGAAATGAAAGGATACATAAGGGGGCAGTATGGGCACACCTTGATCCCAGGGCCATCTGGGGAATTTCCAAAGGGACCCTCTATTAAGTGAAATAAAAAAATTATACAGGGTTGTCGAGACACTGTAATACATTGGGCCCTAGGATATGGGTCCAAGGGGTTGTTGTGTGGCTCAGGCAAGGTGGTTTCATGGCCACCTCCCTATAAAAAAATACTTTGACCCTGGGTCAGGTGATTACTGGGGTCTTCAAAAGGCTCACACTCTGTTGTGATGTATGACAAGCAGCCATGGATATAACACACTCCCCTCCCATAAAAAGACAGGAGCCCCGGGGGAAAGGGTCCCGGGCTTTCAAAAGTTTGGGTGGCACACACTCCCCCCCCCCCCAAATCTATACACGGCACCAACCCCCTGGTTCCGGGCCCACTCCAGGGGGGCTTTCATTTAAAAGGGCAGGATCTCTCCCTTTTTTAAAACTGTTTAAAAAAATCATTTTTGGCCCCAAAAACTCCCCACCCGGCCTAAGACATCAGTGTATCCCTACCTGGCCCTGTATGTTTTTTAATATTTTTTTCAGGACACGGGGACTGAGATCCTAAGTGCTAAAATCTTTGCAGATGCTGCGGCAGTCAATCAGATCTAATCATTTCATCAGTCAGATCCACTGATCCTCTGCAGCCAAAATATACATTTTCAACCCTATTTTCTCAAAAGCTACTGAATAGTTTTACACCAAATCTCAAAAATCCTGCTTTCTGAGTAAAGACCTAGCTTTTGGCCAAATTTGATGTAAGTCGATTTTGACTATAGCTGGGTCAAAAAGTTTCTATGGGAAATTCCATCAGGAAAATAATAACTTTTGGGACCATCGGCCCTTTTTCTCTCCCCGTGCTTGGCATAATATTACCCTAAAACTAACCAGGAAGGGTGAGTGAGTCTTTTTTTGGGGACATTGTGATGACTCATCAAATGGCGACAAATTGATAAGCAATTCAAAATATCTATTTTGTGTGGAAACGTAGTCTTAACAGAACTTCCCAGTACCGACTGCCATAGAGTAAAAAGCAAAAATTTATCATGGGTTGATTTAACTAATTCCAGGTTGGCTTGGATGGTATTTTACCAATTCAGTGCTGTAATACAGGGGGTCAATTAACTAGATTCAAGTACCATCAAGTTTCCGCATGATGGTCACGACAAGTTTGGGATGAGGAAGAGGATGATTCCTGGTTGGATCAGGCGATAAAAATTGGCACTATCATAAAGGAGGTCTCTCTGTGGTATCGTACTTTGGTAGAGGCGGACGATGAATTGGACAGAGACATTCAAAAGCTCTGGGGAGAAGACCTAGCAAACTTAAACCTGAGTGAGACCTGGTTTGGTTAATTTGTAATTCTTCGGGAGATAGTAAAACCCGCCTTTCTCAAAGGTAATCATCTTTTTACTGTTTATAGGGCATATTGGTCCCCAGCAAAATTATAAAAATGTTCAGGAACACTGTATACATGCCCAAGATGTATGTACCCTTTGGCAGACGACATGCATATGTTCTTAACATGCCCCAAGATCACAAATTACTGGATTGAGCTGTGTAAATTTCTGACGGAAGTAACAGGCATACAGGTGCAGGTCTTGGCAATCAGGAGCCCCACCTCTCTTTTCAGAGTGTAAGAGGAATATCATATTTATAAGCCAATCGGATATAGCATGTGATCCTAGCAGTCAGATGAAAGTATGGGCTATGCTGGTCGATTGGAGTCAAAAACCCGGTGTCCAATGATTAAGCCAAAGAATTGCTGTCGGTCCTGGCCCCTATTTTGCTACGGGCACACCAGTGAAGGGTTGGAAGTGGAAGCAGCTATTTTTTCTTGGATGGAATGACTCTATCCTTGCCTGGGTATCCTAGTAACAGGAATGGAGTATTGCCAACAAGAGAATTGGCAGAATGAGGACAATAATAAAAAAAAATTAAAAAAACATACAGTGCTGTAATACTGTGCCTGGAGTGATAAAAGGCCTTTGTAATTTTTCAGCTCTGCATGGATGGCACTTTGCTATACCTATGCTTAAGACTTTGCTGTGAAAGTGACAAAAGGCTTTGTCTCTAGCTCGGCACAGATGGCACTGTGATAAACCTATACTTAAAAAACGGATAGAAAAACAGACATTTGAGGTGAGCTGATTCAGAGTGTCGCTGGTGTTGTAGGGTTCTCCATATAAAGGAGCTGCTCTCTGTCTAAATTTAGGAGCTACCCAGAGTTCCTTGCTTCCGGTTTTGAATATTGTATTTGGCACTATGAGCCTGAAAGGTCATTGTCTTGACTTGTACTGGGTGCTCCCTTGTGTCTGAACAAGGCTGTACCTCTCTGATGAGCTCTAACTAGAATGAAACACGGGTTAGGGGTTGCTTTTATTCATTCCAGGTTGGCTTAGATAGTATATTACCAATCCAAAAGTGTAATACAGTGGCTGGAGTGGTAAACGGATTTTGTCATTTTCAGCTCATTATGGATGGCACTGTGCTAATTCAATGATGGAAGACTTTGATGTGAAAATGGAAAAATACTTTATCCCTTTCTAGCTTGGCATGGATGGCACTGTGCTAATCTCCTACTCAAAATTCTGATTGAAAAACAAACATTTTAGAAGAGTGGATTCAGAGTCTCGCTGGTATTGTAGGGTGCTCTCCATCTAAACTTAGGGACTCCCAGAGTCCCTTACTTCCTGTTTTGCATATATATATATATATATTCACTGAAAAAACCATAGGTTTTAGGGACAGTTATAGTTAGTTGGACATTGCACTCGTACAAAACCCGTGAAATTCCCCCGTTATAGTTAGTTCAGCTAACTATAACTCACGCCTCCGCAATGCACTGCTGATGACGTCACATATTACATCACTCATGACATGGTCAGTGACATCACTGATGACATCACTGATGACATCTCAAATGACATCACTGATGACATCATGCAGTGACTGTGTGTTTCTGTAAAGTTTAAATATTTTTAATATATATAGGGAAAGGCGTATTGAAGAATGAGTGGGTGTATAAGTGTCTGTATGGATGATTTAGTAGGTGCGTGACTGACTCTATAAGTGAGTGATTTAACGTATCTTACTGAATGCATGGGTTAGTGACTAAACTGGGTGAATGTCTGTATCCGTCTGTCTGTTGCTGTGTAAGTGGCTGCATGTGTTTGTGAATAGCTACATGAGTGTCTATATGAGTTATTGAATGGTTGTCTGAGTATCTGTATGGGTGCCTGAGTGTTTGTGTGGGGAGGGGTGTGTGCGACTCTGTGCATAGATGTGTGAGTGGGTGATTCACTGGGTGGATGGTTTCAAGAGTGCATCTGTGATAGACTGTATGGGTGGGTAAGTGTGTGTAAGAGTGTGTTAGTGAGTGAATGTATGTCCCAGTGGTACATGTGTGAGTAACTACATATGTGAAAGGCAGTATATATGTGTGTTGGAGTATATAAATAGCTATAAGCGAGAGTGAGTGATTGTGATAGTGGCTGTATGGATGAGTGTGTGCTTGTATCAGTGATTGTATAAGAGCGTAACAATGTGCTAGTATTTGTATGATTAAGTGAGCTGGTGGGTGTATAAGTCTATAGGTGAGTAAATGGCAGTGTGTTTAATTATTTGCATGACTGACTAGGTGTGTGAGTACCTCTATGGATGAGTGGCGGTGTTTGAGTGTCTATATAGGAGTAAGAGTGCATATGATAGTCCTGTACTGAGTGACCATAAGTATGAGTGACTACGGGTGAGTGAGTGGATGTGTGTGTGTAGACCTAAGAATCAGTGAGTGGGTATGTAGTTATTGGTGTTGGAGTGTCTATGGTTTTGCGAATGGCAGTCTGTAATTTAGAGTGGGTGTATCAAAGGTTATATTAGGGTGTGAGGAGGTGCATCAGATTATCACGTGGATGATGTCATCAGTGATGTCATCAGTGATGTCATTTGAGATGTCATCAGTGATGTCATCAGTGATGTTACTGACCATGTCATGAGTGATGTAATATGTGACGTCATCAGCAGTGCATTGCGGGGGCGCGAGTTATAGTTAGCTGAACTAACTATAACGGGGGAATTTCACGGGTTTTGTACGAGTGCAATGTCCAACTAACTATAACTGTCCCTAAAACCTATGGTTTTTTCAGTGAATTTCAAAGGTTTTTTTAAATGCTAATTTCTAACTATAACGTGTCTGAAACCTATGGTTTTTTCTGTGAATTTTAAAGGTTTTTTAAATGCTAATTTCTAACTATAACGTGCCTGAAACCTATGGTTTTTTCAGTGAATTTCAAAGGTTTTTTAAATGCTAATTTCTAACTATAACGCCCCTAAAACCTATGGTTTTTTCAGTGAATTTCAAAGGTTTTGTAAATGACAATTTTTAAATGTATTAATTGTTATATTTATTTTTTTGATACTGATTTACTACATTTTTTAAAACTATTTATTTTTAGATATTTTATTTATTAAATTACATTGTAATTACATTCTACATTACATTACAAAATATACTTTCTCAGAATGAATTACTTTAATTTAAATAGTTTGCAAATAGGCAATAGAGTTTTAAGTAAAGTAGTTACAGTTGTTGCAATGGGCAACACAATTTCAAACACAATGCAACATTGAGCTCAATGTGAATTTCTAGTTAAATGCAATTAGTTACTTTATGGATTACTTTTCTAACCACAGGACTGGATCCTAGATTCAGTCCTGGGTCTTCTCCTGTAAACAGTTGAGTAAAAGCGTTTTGGTTACAGTAGTGATTTTTAAGGAATATTATTGTATTTTATAAGTTGACACTTAGAAACTTTTCCACATAGAATCACCAATGTTATCCTATGGGAGGAAATTCACTTAGCAGGTAAGTAGTGTTATCGTTACTTTTTCATACTCAGTGTTGGATCCTGGATCCAGCACTGGTGCATCTCCTGTAAACAGTTGAAAGAATGCGTTTAAGTCATACATGCGATTTTTAAGGAATATTTGTAGTTTGTGAAAATCGACACTTTGAAACTTTTCTGCTGAAAACCATACAATGGATTCCTATGGAAGGAAATATAAGTTACTGGTAAGTACGGTTAGAATTACTTTTCAGGGTCAGTGCTGGGCTAAAAGATGCAGCACTGGGTTCTCTCCTGATAACAGGTGAGTAAATCGGAATTCGTAGTTCGGTTGATTTTAGAGGAATATTATAAAGTTCCAAAACTCCACACTTAGAAGAATTTCCAAGTGAAACCAGTCAATGTTAGCCTATGGAAGGAAATTCAAGTTGCTGGTAAGTACAGTTAAAATTACTTTTCAGGATCAGTACTGGGCTGAAAGATGCAGCACTGAGGTCTCTCCTGATAACAGGTGAGTAAATCGGAATTCGTATTTCGGCTGATTTTAGAGGAATATTATAAAGTTCCAAAACTGCACACTTAGAAGAATTTCCAAGTGAAACCAGTCAATGTTAGCCTATGGAAGGAAATTCAAGTTACTGGTAAGTACGGTTAAAATTACTTTACAGGATCAGTACTGGGCTGAAAGATGCAGCACTGAGGTCTCTCCTGATAACAGGTGAGTAAATCGGAATTCGTAGTTCGGCTGATTTTAGAGGAATATTTGTATGTTTCAAAAATCGACACTTCGAAACTTTTTCAGCAAAAAGCAGACAATGATATCCTATGGAAGGAAATTCAAGTTACTGGTAAGTACGGTTAAAATTACTTTACAGGATCAGTACTGGGCTGAAAGATGCAGCACTGAGGTCTCTCCTGATAACAGGTGAGTAAATAGGAATTCGTAGTTCGGCTGATTTTAGAGGAATATTTGCACAATGGTGAAGGGAGGGGGCGGGGCCTGAGGTGACATCTGTGCAAACGCGCCCCGTGGCTCGTTTTAACTTGGGGGATTAAGGCCCCTTGAATCATGAGGGTCCCTGGGGTCCAACTAGCCCACCCTGTACCTCCAGTATGTGCCAGGGAGCTGCGTTGCAGAGAGGTGTTCAGAGGCCACGCCCCTTTTTACACCTCTCTGCAACGCAGCTCTGTGGCACTTTTTAGAAGTACATGGTGGGCTAGTTGGCCCCCAGGGACCCTCAGGAATGAAGGGGATTTAATTCCCCATCTTAAAACGCGCCACGGGGCCTGTTTGCACACATGTCACCTGAAGCCCCGCCCCCTCCCTTCACCACTGTGCAAACGCACCCCGTGGCGCGTTTTAAGTTGGGGGATTAAGTCCCCTTCAATTCTGAGGGTCCCTGGAGTCCAACTAGCCCACCATGTACTTCTAAAAAGCGCCACAGAGCTGCGTTGCAGAGAGGTGTAAAAAGGGGCGTGGCCTCTGTACACCCTCTCTGCAACGCAGCCCCTGGCGCATACTGGAGGTTCCTGGTGGGCTAGTTGGCCCCAGGGACCCCAGTATTCAAGGGGAATTACTTCCTTCTTAAAACGCACCAGGAGGCGCGTTTGCAGAGTACTGCAGGGAGGGGGGCGGGGCCTCCGGCACGATGCCGCTGCGTTTTTTTTTTTTTATGGGAGGGGCTGCGTGGCCCCCTTCCCTTGGCCACTTTTGGCCCCGGGGACCCCATCCCCCGGGGCCTGAGCATTTATTTATTTATTTTTTAAATGAAAAAAAAATGGGAAGGGGCCGCGTGGCCCCCCTTCCCTGGGCCTGTATTGGCCCCGGGGACCCCATCCCCCGGGCATGCCCTCGATTTATTTATTTTTATTTTGGAGGGGGGCTGTGTGGCCCCCTCCTCAGGCCATTTAAGGCCCCGGGGACCCCATCCCCAGGGCCGGCCTTTCCTTTTTTTTTTAAATTTTGCTTTTGTTTTTGGGAGGGGGCCGCGTGGCCCCCTCCCGGGTCCACTACTTGCCCCGGGGACCCCATCCCCCGGGGCTGGCCTCTCCGTTGGGGACTGTGGGGGTCCCCAATCCCCCACAGTCCCGCCGGCTCCCCGCGTCCCTTGGGAGCCGGCATTGCTTTCCACATGGGGAGCTGCTAAGATGCAGCTCCCCATGTGGAAAAGCAATGTGCTTTGGATATTGGAAGAGAGAAGGGTGGCGGTCCCCAGGGCCATCAAGGGCTCCAGGAGGGGGCCGCGCGGCCCCCTCCCTTGAATTGAACAGCCCCGGGAGGTGGTGGTCCCGGGGCTCTGGGGGTCCGTAACGAACCCCCACATTTATTTTCTATGTGCCCCGGGGAGGTGGTGGTCTCGGGCGTGTGGGGGGCTGGAGCCCCCACACGTTATTTTAAATGTAAAAAAGAAGCCCCGGGGGTGGCGGTCCCCGGGGCTGCGGGAGGGCAGGAGAGCCCTCCCGCACCATTTGTTTTTATTAAGTCCCACACATGAGGCAAGATTGGACACCTTGTCCCGGGGCCCCCAGTTATCGGGGTGGTGCATTTCTAGCGGCAAGGGCTGCCGCTTTTATATCCAGCTCCAGGTTACCCTTCAATTAGAAACGCACTCGCACGATGTTGTAGGAGCAAATCCTTTATTGGTAAAATGCCTCCATGCGTCGATGACTCCTACAGCTCGTCGATTAGCCTGACGCGTTTCAAAGCCTTTCGGCTCCTTCCTCAGAGGCTCGACATATGCTTGAACAGGCACACGTTTTTAAAGGATACCACGCCCTCCAATGGGCTAAGACTTCTGGATCTTGAAGTGTGCCTGTAATTTCCACCCTGTATGGGCGCATTTCATTTTCGCTGTTTATAAAAAGCCCTCAATGGGCCTCCATGCACAGAAGCGTCATAAATCCATGAACAAAGTCCCACACATGAGGCAAGATTGGATATCTTGTTCCCGTGGCCCCCAGTTATCGGGGTGGTGCATTTTTAGCGGCAAGGGCTGCCGCTTTTATATCCAGCTCCAGGATACCCCTCAATTAGAAATGCACTCGCACGGTGTTGCAGGAGCAATTCCTTTATTGGTAAAATGCCTCCATGCGTCGATAACTCCCACAGCTCGTCGATTAGCCTGACGCGTTTCAAAGCCTTTCAGCTCCTTCCTCAGAGGCTCGACATATGCTTGAACAGGCACACCTTTTTAAAGGATACCGCGCCCTCCAATGGGCTAAGACTTCTGGATCTTGAAGTGTGCCTGTAATTTCCACCCTGTATGGGCGCATTTCATTTTCGCTGTTTATAAAAAGCCCTCAATGGTTCTCCACGCACAGAAGCATCATAAATCCTTGAACAAAGTCCCACACATGAGGCAAGACTGGATACCTTGTCCCGTGGCCCACAGTTATTGGGGTGGTGCATTTCTAGCGGCAAGGGCTGCCGCTTTTATATCCAGCTCCAGGTTACCCCTCAATTAGAAACGCACTCGCACGATGTTGCAGGAGCAATTCCTTTATTGGTAAAATGCCTCCATGCGTTGATGACTCCCACAGCTCATCAATCAATCAATCAATCAAACATTTGTAAAGCGCACTATTCACCCGTGAGGGTCTCCAGGCGCTGGGGAGGGGAAAGCGGTGCTGCTACTGCTCGAACAGCCAGGTCTTGAGAAGTCTCCTGAAGGTCAGCAGGTCCTGGGTCTGCCGCAGGTGGATGGGGAGGGTGTTCCATGTCTTGGCGGCGAGGTGGGAGAACAATCTGCCGCCGGTGGTTGCTCTTCAGATGCGGAGGATGGTGGTGAGGGCGAGGTCAGCGGAGCGGAGCTGGCGGTTCGGGGTGTAGAAGGTGAGTCGTCTGTTGAGGTATGCTGGTCCGGCGTTGTGGAGTGCTTTGTGAGCGTGGGTGAGAAGCTTGAAGGTGATCCTTTTGTTGATGGGGAGCCAGTGCAGGTCTCTCAGGTGGGGTGTGATGTGGCTGTGGCGGGGGATGTCGAGGATGAGGCGTGCAGAGGCGTTCTGTATGCATTGTAGTCGTTTCAGGAGTTTGGTCGATGTTCCTGCGTAGAGGGCGTTGCCGTAGTCCAACCTGCTGCTGACGAGGGCCTGGGTGACCGTCCTTCTGGTTTCGGTGGGGATCCATCTGTAGATTTTGCGGAGCATGCGGAGGGTGTTGAAGCAGGAGGATGAGACAGCGTTGACTTGCTGGGTCATAGATAGCGATGAGTCGAGGATGAACCCCAGAGTTGCGTGCCTGGTCGGTGGGCGACGATGCAGCTCCTAGTGTGGCCGGCCACCAGGAGTCGTCCCAGGTGGAGGGGGTGGAGCCGAGGATGAGGACCTCCGTCTTGTCCGAGTTCAGTTTCAGGCGGCTGTTCTTCATCCATTCGGCGACGGCCTTCATTCCTTCGTGGAGGTTGGTTTTGGCGGTGGTGGGATCCTTGGTGAGGGAGAGGATCAGCTGGGTGTCGTCGGCGTATGAGATGATGTTGAGGTCGTGCGATCGGGCTATGTGGGCGAGCGGTGCCAAGTAGATGTTGAAGAGTGTCGGGCTGAGGGATGATCCTTGGGGTATGCCGCAGATGATCTTGGAGGCTTTAGATCGGAATGGTGGGAGGCGGACCCTCTGGGTTCTGCCGGTGAGGAAGGAGGTGGTCCATTCCAGGGTCTTGTCGCGGATCCCTGCGTTGTGGAGGTGTGTGCGTAGGGTTTGGTGGCAGACGGTGTCGAAGGCGGCTGAGAGGTCCAGGAGGATGAGGGCCGCGGTTTCTCCGTTGTCCAGCAGGGACCTGATGTCGTTGGTGGCGGCGATGAGGGCAGTTTCGGTGCTGTGGTTGCTGCGGAACCCGGACTGGGACGGGTCCAGGATGTTGTTCTCCTCGAGGTAGCGGGTTAGTTGCCTGTTGACGATCTTCTCGATGACCTTTGCTGGGAACGGGAGTAGGGAGATGGGCCGGAAGTTCTTGAGGTCTTTCGGGTCTGCCTTGGGTTTCTTGAGTAAGGCGTTGATCTTGGCGTGCTTCCAGCTCTCCGGAAAGGTGGCGGTTTCGAAGGAGATGTTGATGATCTTGCGGAGATGGGGAGCGATGGTGGAGCTTGCTTTGTTGAAGATGTGGTGCGGGCAGGGGTCTGACGGAGAGCAGGAGTGGATGGTGTTCATGGATTTGATGGTGTCGTCGCCGTTCACGTCGATTAGCCTGACGTGTTTCAAAGCCTTTTGGCTCCTTCCTCAGAGGCTCGACATATGCTTGAACAGCACACCTTTTTAAAGGATACCGCACCCTCCAATGGGCTAAGACTTCTGGATCTTGAAGTGTGCCTGTAATTTCCACCCTGTATGCGTGCATTTCATTTTCGCTGTTTATAAAAAGCTATCAATGCGCCTCCACGCACAGAAGCATCATAAATCCATGAACAAAGTCCCACACATGAGGCAAGATTGGATACCTTGTCTCGTGGCCACCAGTTATCAGGGTGGTGCATTTCTAGCGGCAAGGGCTGCCGCTTTTATATCCAGCTCCAGGTTACCCCTCAATTAGAAACGCACTCGCACGATGTTGCAGGAGCAATTCCTTTATTGGTAAAATGCCTCCATGCGTCGATGACTCCCACAGCTCGTCGATTAGCCTGACGCGTTTCAAAGCCTTTCGGCTCCTTCCTCAGAGGCTCGACATATGCTTGAAAAGGCACACCTTTTTAAAGGATACCACGCCCTCCAATGGGCTAAGACTTCTGGATCTTGAAGTGTGCCTGTAATTTCCACCCTGTATGGGCGCATTTAATTTTCGCTGTTTATAAAAAGCCCTCAATGGGTCTCCACGCACAGAAGCATCATAAATCCATGAACAAAGACCCACACATGTGGCAAGATTGGATACCTTGTCCCGTGGCCCCCAGTTATCGGGGTGGTGCATTTCTAGCGGCAAGGGCTGCCGCTTTTATATCCAGCTCCAGGTTACCCCTCAATTAGAAACCCACTCGCACGATGTTGCAGGAGCAATTCCTTTATTGGTAAAATGCCTCCATGCGTCGATGACTCCCACAGCTCGTCGATTAGCCTGACGCGTTTCAAAGCCTTTCGGCTCCTTCCTCAGAGGCTCGACATATGCTTGAACAGGCACACCTTTTTAAAGGATACCACGCCATCCAATGGGTTAAGACTTCTGGATCTTGAAGTGTGCCTGTAATTTCCACCCTGTATGGGCGCATTTCATTTTTGCTGTTTATAAAA
This sequence comes from Calotriton arnoldi, assembly GCA_963921515.1. Lineage (NCBI taxonomy): Eukaryota > Metazoa > Chordata > Amphibia > Caudata > Salamandridae > Calotriton > Calotriton arnoldi. The sequence continues at coordinate 669,384 of CAWUFW010008447.1, read as the reverse complement.
AGCCCTCAATGGGCCTCCACGCACAGAAGCATCATAAATCCATGAACAAAGTCCCACACATGAGGCAAGATTGGATAACTTGTCCCATGGCCCCCAGTTATCGGGGTGGTGCATTTCTAGCGGCAAGGGCTGCCACTTTTATTTCCAGCTCCAGGTTACCCCTCAATTAGAAACGCACTCGCACGATGTTGCAGTAGCAATTCCTTGATTGGTAAAATGCCTCCATGTGTCGATGAATCCCACAGCTCGTCGATTAGCCTGACGCGTTTCAAAGCCTTTCAGCTCCTTCCTCAGAGGCTCGACATATGCTTGAACAGGCACACCTTTTAAAGGATACCGCGCCCTCCAATGGGCTAAGACTTCTGGATCTTGAAGTGTGCCTCTAATTTCCACCCTGTATGGGCGCATTTCATTTTCGCTGTTTATAAAAAGCCCTCAATGGTTCTCCACGCAGAGAAGCATCATAAATCCATGAACAAAGTCCCACACATGAGGCAAGACTGGATACCTTGTCCCGTGGCCCACAGTTATTGGGGTGGTGCATTTCTAGCGGCAAGGGCTGCCGCTTTTATATCCAGCTCCAGGTTACCCCTCATTTAGAAACGCACTCGCACAATGTTGCAGGAGCAATTCCTTTATTGGTAAAATGCCTCCATGCGTCGATGACACCCACAGCTCGCCGATTAGCCTGGCGCGTTTCAAAGCCTTTCGGCTCCTTCCTCAGAGGCTCGACATATGCTTGAACAGGCACACCTTTTAAAGGATACCACGCCCTCCAATGGGCTAAGACTTCTGGATCTTGAAGTGTGCCTGTAATTTCCACTCTGTATGGGCGCATTTCATTTTCGCTGTTTATAAAAAGCCCTCAATGGGCCTCCACGCACAGAAGCATCATAAATCCATGAACAAAGTCCCACACATGAGGCAAGATTGGATACCTTGTCCCGTGGCCCCCAGTTATCGGGGTGGTGCATTTCTAACGGCAAGGGCTGCCGCTTTTATATCCAGCTCCAGGTTACCCCTCAATTAGAAACCCACTCGCACGATGTTGCAGGAGCACTTCCTTTATTGGTAAAATGCCTCCAAGCGTCGATGACTCCCACAGCTCGTCGATTAGCCTGACGCGTTTCAAAGCCTTTCGGCTCCTTCCTCAGAGGCTCGACATATGCTTGAACAGGCACACCTTTTTAAAGGATACCACGCCCTCCAATGGGCTAAGACTTCTGGATCTTGAAGTGTGCCTGTAATTTCCACCCTGTATGGGTGCATTTCATTTTCGCTGTTTATAAAAAGCCGTCAATGCGCCTCCATGCACAGAAGCATCATAAATCCATGAACAAAGTCCCACACATGAGGCAAGATTGGATACCTTGTCTCGTGGCCCCCAGTTATCAGGGTGGTGCATTTCTAGCGGCAAGGGCTGCCGCTTTTATATCCAGCTCCAGGTTACCCCTCAATTAGAAACGCACTCGCACGATGTTGCAGGAGCAATTCCTTTATTGGTAAAATGCCTCCATGCGTCGATGACTCCCACAGCTCGTCGATTAGCCTGATGCGTTTCAAAGCCTTTCGGCTCCTTCCTCAGAGGCTCGACATATGCTTGAAATGGCACACCTTTTTAAAGGATACCACGCCCTCCAATGGGCTAAGACTTCTTGATCTTGAAGTGTGCCTGTAATTTCCACCCTGTATGGGCGCATTTAATTTTCGCTGTTTATAAAAAGCCCTCAATGGGCCTCCACGCACAGAAGCATCATAAATCCATGAACAAAGACCCACACATGTGGCAAGATTGGATACCTTGTCCCGTGGCCCCCAGTTATCGGGGTGGTGCATTTCTAGCGGCAAGGGCTGCCTCTTTTATATCCAGCTCCAGGTTACCCCTCAATTAGAAACTCACTCGCACGATGTTGCAGGAGCAATTCCTTTATTGGTAAAATGCCTCCATGCGTCGATGACTCCCACAGCTCGTCGATTAGCCTGACGCGTTTCAAAGCCTTTCGGCTCCTTCCTCAGAGGCTCGACATATGCTTGAACAGGCACACCTTTTTAAAGGATACCACGCCCTCCAATGGGTTAAGACTTCTGGATCTTGAAGTGTGCCTGTAATTTCCACCCTGTATTGGCGCATTTCAATTTTGCTGTTTATAAAAAGCCCTCAATGGGCCTCCACGCACAGAAGCATCATAAATCCATGAACAAAGTCCCACACATGAGGCAAGATTGGATAACTTGTCCCGTGGCCCCCAGTTATCGGGGTGGTGCATTTCTAGCGGCAAGGGCTGCCACTTTTATTTCCAGCTCCAGGTTACCCCTCAATTAGAAACGCACTCGCACGATGTTGCAGTAGCAATTCCTTGATTGGTAAAATGCCTCCATGTGTCGATGAATCCCACAGCTCGTCGATTAGCCTGACGCGTTTCAAAGCCTTTCAGCTCCTTCCTCAGAGGCTCGACATATGCTTGAACAGGCACACCTTTTTAAAGGATACCGCGCCCTCCAATGGGCTAAGACTTCTGGATCTTGAAGTGTGCCTGTAATTTCCACCCTGTATGGGCGCATTTCATTTTCGCTGTTTATAAAAAGCCCTCAATGGTTCTCCACGCACAGAAGCATCATAAATCCTTGAACAAAGTCCCACACATGAGGCAAGACTGGATACCTTGTCCCGTGGCCCACAGTTATTGGGGTGGTGCATTTCTAGCGGCAAGGGCTGCCGCTTTTATATCCAGCTCCAGGTTACCCCTCAATTAGAAACGCACTCGCACGATGTTGCAGGAGCAATTCCTTTATTGGTAAAATGCCTCCATGCGTCGATGACTCCCACAGCTCATCAATCAATCAATCAATCAAACATTTGTAAAGCGCACTATTCACCCGTGAGGGTCTCCAGGCGCTGGGGGGGGGAGAGCGGTGCTGCTACTGCTCGAACAGCCAGGTCTTGAGAAGTCTCCTGAAGGTCAGCAGGTCCTGGGTCTGCCGCAGGTGGATGGGGAGGGTGTTCCATGTCTTGGCGGCGAGGTGGGAGAACGATCTGCCGCCGGTGGTCGCTCTTCAGATGCGGAGGATGGTGGTGAGGGCGAGGTCAGCGGAGCAGTGCTGGCGGTTCGGGGTGTAGAAGGTGAGTCGTCTGTTGAGGTATGCTGGTCCGGCGTTGTGGAGTGCTTTGTGAGCGTGGGTGAGAAGCTTGAAGGTGATCCTTTTGTTGACGGGGAGCCAGTGCAGGTCTCTCAGGTGGGGTGTGATGTGGCTGTGGCGGGGGATGTCGAGGATGAGGCGTGCAGAGGCGTTCTGTATGCATTGTAGTTGTTTCAGGAGTTTGGTCGATGTTCCTGCGTAGAGGGCGTTGCCGTAGTCCAACCTGCTGCTGACGAGGGCCTGGGTGACCGTCCTTCTGGTTTCGGTGGGGATCCATCTGTAGATTTTGCGGAGCATGCGGAGGGTGTTGAAGCAGGAGGATGAGACAGCGTTGACTTGCTGGGTCATAGATAGCGATGAGTCGAGGATGAACCCCAGAGTTGCGTGCGTGGTCGGTGGGCGACGATGAAGCTCCTACTGTGGCCGGCCACCAGGAGTCGTCCCAGGTGGAGGGGGTGGAGCCGAGGATGAGGACCTCTGTCTTGTCCGAGTTCAGTTTCAGGCGGCTGTTCTTCATCCATTCGGCGACGGCCTTCATTCCTTCGTGGAGGTTGGTTTTGGCGGTGGTGGGATCCTTGGTGAGGGAGAGGATCAGCTGGGTGTCGTCAGTGTATGAGATGATGTTGAGGTCGTGCGATCGGGCTATGTGGGCGAGCGGTGCCAAGTAGATGTTGAAGAGTGTCGGGCTGAGGGATGATCCTTGGGGTATGCCGCAGATGATCTTGGAGGCTTTAGATCGGAATGGTGGGTGGCGGACCCTCTGGGTTCTGCCGGTGAGGAAGGAGGTGGTCCATTCCAGGGTCTTGTCGCGGATCCCTGCGTTGTGGAGGTGTGTGCGTAGGGTGTGGTGGCAGACGGTGTCGAAGGCGGCTGAGAGGTCCAGGAGGATGAGGGCCGCGGTTTCTCCGTTGTCCAGCAGGGACCTGATGTCGTTGGTGGCGGCGATGAGGGCAGTTTCGGTGCTGTGGTTGCTGCGGAACCCGGACTGGGACGGGTCCAGGATGTTGTTCTCCTCGAGGTAGCGGGTTAGTTGCCTGTTGACGATCTTCTCGATGACCTTTGCTGGGAACGGGAGTAGGGAGATGGGCCGGAAGTTCTTGAGGTCTTTCGGGTCTGCCTTGGGTTTCTTGAGTAAGGTGTTGATCTTGGCGTGCTTCCAGCTCTCCCGAAAGGTGGCGGTTTCGAAGGAGATGTTGATGATCTTGCGGAGATGGGGAGCGATGGTGGAGCTTGCTTTGTTGAAGATGTGGTGCGGGCAGGGGTCTGACGGAGAGCAGGAGTGGATGGTGTTCATGGATTTGATGGTGTCGTCGCCGTTCACGTCGATTAGCCTGACGCGTTTCAAAGCCTTTTGGCTCCTTCCTCAGAGGCTCGACATATGCTTGAACAGCACACCTTTTTAAAGGATACCGCACCCTCCAATGGGCTAAGACTTCTGGATCTTGAAGTGTGCCTGTAATTTCCACCCTGTATGGGTGCATTTCATTTTCGCTGTTTATAAAAAGCCTTCAATGCGCCTCCATGCACAGAAGCATCATAAATCCATGAACAAAGTCCCACACATGAGGCAAGATTGGATACCTTGTCTCGTGGCCCCCAGTTATCAGGGTGGTGCATTTCTAGCGGCAAGGGCTGCCGCTTTTATATCCAGCTCCAGGTTACCCCTCAATTAGAAACGCACTCGCACGATGTTGCAGGAGCAATTCCTTTATTGGTAAAATGCCTCCATGCGTCGATGACTCCCACAGCTCGTCGATTAGCCTGACGCGTTTCAAAGCCTTTCGGCTCCTTCCTCAGAGGCTCGACATATGCTTGAAAAGGCACACCTTTTTAAAGGATACCACGCCCTCCAATGGGCTAAGACTTCTGGATCTTGAAGTGTGCCTGTAATTTCCACCCTGTATGGGCGCATTTAATTTTCGCTGTTTATAAAAAGCCCTCAATGGGCCTCCACGCACAGAAGCATCATAAATCCATGAACAAAGACCCACACATGTGGCAAGATTGGATACCTTGTCCCGTGGCCCCCAGTTATCGGGGTGGTGCATTTCTAGTGGCAAGGGCTGCCGCTTTTATATCCAGCTCCAGGTTACCCCTCAATTAGAAACGCACTCGCACGATGTTGCAGGAGCAATTCCTTTATTGGTAAAATGCCTCCATGCGTCGATGACTCCCACAGCTCGTCGATTAGCCTGACGCGTTTCAAAGCCTTTCGGCTCCTTCCTCAGAGGCTCGACATATGCTTGAACAGGCACACCTTTTAAAGGATACCACGCCCTCCAATGGGTTAAGACTTCTGGATCTTGAAGTGTGCCTGTAATTTCCACCCTGTATTGGCGCATTTCAATTTTGCTGTTTATAAAAAGCCCTCAATGGGCCTCCACGCACAGAAGCATCATAAATCCATGAACAAAGTCCCACACATGAGGCAAGATTGGATAACTTGTCCCGTGGCCCCCAGTTATCGGGGTGGTGCATTTCTAGCGGCAAGGGCTGCCACTTTTATTTCCAGCTCCAGGTTACCCCTCAATTAGAAACGCACTCGCACGATGTTGCAGTAGCAATTCCTTGATTGGTAAAATGCCTCCATGTGTCGATGAATCCCACAGCTCGTCGATTAGCCTGACGCGTTTCAAAGCCTTTCAGCTCCTTCCTCAGAGGCTCGACATATGCTTGAACAGGCACACCTTTTTAAAGGATACCACGCCCTCCAATGGGCTAAGACTTCTGGATCTTGAAATGTGCCTGTAATTTCCACCCTGTATGGGCGCATTTCATTTTCGCTGTTTATAAAAAGCCCTCAATGGTTCTCCATGCACAGAAGCATCATAAATCCTTGAACAAAGTCCCACACATGAGGCAAGACTGGATACCTTGTCCCGTGGCCCACAGTTATTGGGGTGGTGCATTTCTAGCGGCAAGGGCTGCCGCTTTTATATCCAGCTCCAGGTTACCCCTCAATTAGAAACGCACTCGCACGATGTTGCAGGAGCAATTCCTTTATTGGTAAAATGCCTCCATGCGTCGATGACTCCCACAGCTCATCAATCAATCAATCAATCAAACATTTGTAAAGCGCACTATTCACCCGTGAGGGTCTCCAGGCGCTGGGGGGGGAGAGCGGTGCTGCTACTGCTCGAACAGCCAGGTCTTGAGAAGTCTCCTGAAGGTCAGCAGGTCCTGGGTCTGCCGCAGGTGGATGGGGAGGGTGTTCCATGTCTTGGCGGCGAGGTGGGAGAACGATCTGCCACCGGTGGTCGCTCTTCAGATGCGGAGGATGGTGGTGAGGGCGAGGTCAGCGGAGCGGAGCTGGCGGTTCGGGGTGTAGAAGGTGAGTCGTATGTTGAGGTATGCTGGTCCGGCGTTGTGGAGTGCTTTGTGAGCGTGGGTGAGAAGCTTGAAGGTGATCCTTTTGTTGATGGGGAGCCAGTGCAGGTCTCTCAGGTGGGGTGTGATGTGGCTGTGGCGGGGGATGTCGAGGATGAGGCGTGCAGAGGCGTTCTGTATGCATTGTAGTCGTTTCAGGAGTTTGGTCGATGTTCCTGCGTAGAGGGCGTTGCCGTAGTCCAACCTGCTGCTGACGAGGGCCTGGGTGACCGTCCTTCTGGTTTCGGTGGGGATCCATCTGTAGATTTTGCGGAGCATGCAGAGGGTGTTGAAGCAGGAGGATGAGACAGCGTTGACTTGCTGGGTCATAGATAGCGATGAGTCGAGGATGAACCCCAGAGTTGCGTGCGTGGTCGGTGGGCGACGATGCAGCTCCTACTGTGGCCGGCCACCAGGAGTCGTCCCAGGTGGAGGGGGTGGAGCCGAGGATGAGGACCTCCGTCTTGTCCGAGTTCAGTTTCAGGCGGCTGTTCTTCATCCATTCGGCGACGGCCTTCATTCCTTCGTGGAGGTTGGTTTTGGCGGTGGTGGGATCCTTGGTGAGGGAGAGGATCAGCTGGGTGTCGTCGGCGTATGAGATGATGTTGAGGTCATGCGATCGGGCTATGTGGGCGAGCGGTGCCAAGTAGATGTTGAAGAGTGTCGGGCTGAGGGATGATCCTTGGGGTATGCCGCAGATGATCTTGGAGGCTTTAGATTGGAATGGTGGGTGGCGGACCCTCTGGGTTCTGCCGGTGAGGAAGGAGGTGGTCCATTCCAGGGTCTTGTCGCGGATCCCTGCGTTGTGGAGGTGTGTGCGTAGGGTGTGGTGGCAGACGGTGTCGAAGGCGGCTGAGAGGTCCAGGAGGATGAGGGCCGCGGTTTCTCCGTTGTCCAGCAGGGACCTGATGTCGTTGGTGGCGGCGATGAGGGCAGTTTCGGTGCTGTGGTTGCTGCGGAACCCGGACTGGGACGGGTCCAGGATGTTGTTCTCCTCGAGGTAGCGGGTTAGTTGCCTGTTGACGATCTTCTCGATGACCTTTGCTGGGAACGGGAGTAGGGAGATGGGCCGGAAGTTCTTGAGGTCTTTCGGGTCTGCCTTGGGTTTCTTGAGTAAGGTGTTGATCTTGGCGTGCTTCCAGCTCTCCCGAAAGGTGGCGGTTTCGAAGGAGATGTTGATGATCTTGCGGAGATGGGGAGCGATGGTGGAGCTTGCTTTGTTGAAGATGTGGTGCGGGCAGGGGTCTGACGGAGAGCAGGAGTGGATGGTGTTCATGGATTTGATGGTGTCGTCGCCGTTCACGTCGATTAGCCTGACGCGTTTCAAAGCCTTTTGGCTCCTTCCTCAGAGGCTCGACATATGCTTGAACAGCACACCTTTTTAAAGGATACCGCACCCTCCAATGGGCTAAGACTTCTGGATCTTGAAGTGTGCCTGTAATTTCCACCCTGTATGGGTGCATTTCATTTTAGCTGTTTATAAAAAGCCGTCAATGCGCCTCCACGCACAGAAGCATCATAAATCCATGAACAAAGTCCCACACATGAGGCAAGATTGGATACCTTGTCTCGTGGCCCCCAGTTATCAGGGTGGTGCATTTCTAGCAGCAAGGGCTGCCGCTTTTATATCCAGCTCCAGGTTACCCCTCAATTAGAAACGCACTCGCACGATGTTGCAGGAGCAATTCCTTTATTGGTAAAATGCCTCCATGCGTCGATGACTCCCACAGCTCGTCGATTAGCCTGACGCGTTTCAAAGCCTTTGGGCTCCTTCCTCAGAGGCTCGACATATGCTTGAACAGGCACACCTTTTAAAGGATACCACGCCCTCCAATGGGTTAAGACTTCTGGATCTTGAAGTGTGCCTGTAATTTCCACCCTGTATGGGCGCATTTCATTTTTGCTGTTTATACAAAGCCCTCAATGGGCCTCCACGCACAGAAGCATCATAAATCCATGAACAAAGTCCCACACATGAGGCAAGATTGGATAACTTGTCCCGTGGCCCCCAGTTATCGGGGTGGTGCATTTCTAGCGGCAAGGGCTGCCACTTTTATTTCCAGCTCCAGGTTACCCCTCAATTAGAAACGCACTCGCACGATGTTGCAGTAGCAATTCCTTGATTGGTAAAATGCCTCCATGTGTCGATGAATCCCACAGCTCGTCGATTAGCCTGACGCGTTTCAAAGCCTTTCAGCTCCTTCCTCAGAGGCTCGACATATGCTTGAACAGGCACACCTTTTTAAAGGATACCGCGCCCTCCAATGGGCTAAGACTTCTGGATCTTGAAGTGTGCCTGTAATTTCCACCCTGTATGGGCGCATTTCATTTTCGCTGTTTATAAAAAGCCCTCAATGGTTATCCACGCAGAGAAGCATCATAAATCCATGAACAAAGTCCCACACATGAGGCAAGACTGGATACCTTGTCCCGTGGCCCACAGTTATTGGGGTGGTGCATTTCTAGCGGCAAGGGCTGCCGCTTTTATATCCAGCTCCAGGTTACCCCTCATTTAGAAACGCACTCGCACGATGTTGCAGGAGCAATTCCTTTATTGGTAAAATGCCTCCATGCGTCGATGACTCCCACAGCTCGTCGATTAGCCTGGCGCGTTTCAAAGCCTTTCGGCTCCTTCCTCAGAGGCTCGACATATGCTTGAATAGGCACACCTTTTTAAAGGATACCACGCCCTCCAATGGGCTAAGACTTCTGGATCTTGAAGTGTGCCTGTAATTTCCACTCTGTATGGGCGCATTTCATTTTCGCTGTTTATAAAAAGCCCTCAATGGGCCTCCACGCACAGAAGCATCATAAATCCATGAACAAAGTCCCACACATGAGGCAAGATTGGATACCTTGTCCCGTGGCCCCCAGTTATCGGGGTGGTGCATTTCTAACGGCAAGGGCTGCCGCTTTTATATCCAGCTCCAGGTTACCCCTCAATTAGAAACCCACTCGCACGATGTTGCAGGAGCACTTCCTTTATTGGTAAAATGCCTCCATGCGTCGATGACTCCCACAGCTCGTCGATTAGCCTGACGCGTTTCAAAGCCTTTCGGCTCCTTCCTCAGGGGCTCGACATATGCTTGAACAGGCACACCTTTTTAAAGGATACCACGCCCTCCAATGGGCTAAGACTTCTGGATCTTGAAGTGTGCCTGTAATTTCCACCCTGTATGGGTGCATTTCATTTTCGCTGTTTATAAAAAGCCGTCAATGCGCCTCCACGCACAGAAGCATCATAAATCCATGAACAAAGTCCCACACATGAGGCAAGATTGGATACCTTGTCTCGTGGCCCCCAGTTATCAGGGTGGTGCATTTCTAGCGGCAAGGGCTGCCGCTTTATATCCAGCTCCAGGTTACCCCTCAATTAGAAACGCACTCGCACGATGTTGCAGGAGCAATTCCTTTATTGGTAAAATGCCTCCATGCGTCGATGACTCCCACAGCTCGTCGATTAGCCTGATGCGTTTCAAAGCCTTTCGGCTCCTTCCTCAGAGGCTCGACATATGCTTGAAATGGCACACCTTTTAAAGGATACCACGCCCTCCAATGGGCTAAGACTTCTTGATCTTGAAGTGTGCCTGTAATTTCCACCCTGTATGGGCGCATTTAATTTTCGCTGTTTATAAAAAGCCCTCAATGGGCCTCCACGCACAGAAGCATCATAAATCCATGAACAAAGACCCACACATGTGGCAAGATTGGATACCTTGTCCCGTGGCCCCCAGTTATCGGGGTGGTGCATTTCTAGCGGCAAGGGCTGCCGCTTTTATATCCAGCTCCAGGTTACCCCTCAATTAGAAACGCACTCGCACGATGTTGCAGGAGCAATTCCTTTATTGGTAAAATGCCTCCATGCGTCGATGACTCCCACAGCTCGTCGATTAGCCTGACGCGTTTCAAAGCCTTTCGGCTCCTTCCTCAGAGGCTCGACATATGCTTGAACAGGCACACCTTTTTAAAGGATACCACGCCCTCCAATGGGTTAAGACTTCTGGATCTTGAAGTGTGCCTGTAATTTCCACCCTGTATGGGCGCATTTCATTTTTGCTGTTTATAAAAAGCCCTCAATGGGCCTCCACGCACAGAAGCATCATAAATCCATGAACAAAGTCCCACACATGAGGCAAGATTGGATAACTTGTCCCGTGGCCCCCAGTTATCGGGGTGGTGCATTTCTAGCGGCAAGGGCTGCCACTTTTATTTCCAGCTCCAGGTTACCCCTCAATTAGAAACGCACTCGCACGATGTTGCAGTAGCAATTCCTTGATTGGTAAAATGCCTCCATGTGTCGATGAATCCCACAGCTCGTCGATTAGCCTGACGCGTTTCAAAGCCTTTCAGCTCCTTCCTCAGAGGCTCGACATATGCTTGAACAGGCACACCTTTTAAAGGATACCGCGCCCTCCAATGGGCTAAGACTTCTGGATCTTGAAGTGTGCCTGTAATTTCCACCCTGTATGGGCGCATTTCATTTTCGCTGTTTATAAAAAGCCCTCAATGGTTCTCCACGCACAGAAGCATCATAAATCCATGAACAAAGTCCCACACATGAGGCAAGACTGGATACCTTGTCCCGTGGCCCACAGTTATTGGGGTGGTGCATTTCTAGCGGCAAGGGCTGCCGCTTTTATATCCAGCTCCAGGTTACCCCTCATTTAGAAACGCACTCGCACGATGTTGCAGGAGCAATTCCTTTATTGGTAAAATGCCTCCATGCGTCGATGACTCCCACAGCTCGTCGATTAGCCTGGCGCGTTTCAAAGCCTTTCGGCTCCTTCCTCAGAGGCTCGACATATGCTTGAACAGGCACACCTTTTTAAAGGATACCACGCCCTCCAATGGGCTAAGACTTCTGGTTCTTGAAGTGTGCCTGTAATTTCCACCCTGTATGGGCGCATTTCATTTTCGCTGTTTATAAAAAGCCCTCAATGGGCCTCCACTCATAGAAGCATCATAAATCCATAAACAAAGTCCCACACATGAGGCAAGATTGGATACCTTGTCCCGTGGCCCCCAGTTATCGGGGTGGTGCATTTCTAGCGGCAAGGGCTGCCGCTTTTATATCCAGCTCCAGGTTACCCCTCAATTAGAAACGCACTCGCACGATGTTGCAGGAGCATTCCTTTATTGGTAAAATGCCTCCATGTGTCGATGACTCCCACAGCTCGTCGATTATCCTGACGCGTTTCAAAGCCTTTCGGCTCCTTCCTCAGAGGCTCGACATATGCTTGAACAGGTACACCTTTTTAAAGGATACCACACCCTCCAATGGGCTAAGACTTCTGGATCTTGAAGTGTGCCTGTAATTTCCACTCTGTATGGGCGCATTTCATTTACGCTGTTTATAAAAAGCCCTCAATGGGCCTCCACGCACAGAAGCATCATAAATCCATGAACAAAGTCCCACACATGAGGCAAAATTGGATACCTTGTCCCGTGGCCCCCATTTATCGGGGTGGTGCATTTCTAGCGGCAAGGGCTGCCACTTTTATATCCAGCTCCAGGTTACCCCTCAATTAGAAACGCACTCGCACGATGTTGCAGGAGCAATTCCTTTATTGGTAAAATGCCTCCATGCGTCGATTACTCCCACAGCTCGTCGATTAGCCTGACGCGTTTCAAAGCCTTAATAGTCCAGCTCAAACCAGTTCTGGGAGCCGTTGGCTCCTGCTCTGGCGTGAAGCTGGACAAAGGACATGGGTGTAACCACTCCCCTGTCCTGACCCTCCCCTGGGAGGGTCCCCTGAATCTGTCCAACCCTCTCCCGTGGGTACAAAAGGGCTTACCTGGCTGTAGGACCCTAGATTTGATGTGGACAAGATTCTGAACAAGGAACCACTGACCTTCGACTGTCTGGACACTCTGGACTTTGCTGGACTTCGACTGGGCCCGACTTTGTCTCCCTCTCTGTCCAAAGCATCGTATCTGCCCGTGCACCATACAGGCTCTGTGCAGGACCTGTGGAACATCAAGGACAACTGAATTATCTCCCTTGGGGTGAAGGAGTCACTCCCCTGCGTTTGCAGGCACCATAATGTAACTGACTTGTCTGCTGATCCTGAGCTCCTGCAGACTCTGAAGACTCCAGAAACACAGGAGGTGGGTTCCTATGTTCCTTTAGTTTGAGCTGCCCTTTCTCTGAGTTTGAGGCCAGTATCCCTCATGGAGACTGCATAACCTGAACCCCTGTGCACCGCGTACTTTTGCAATTGCATATGCTTGTTAGTGTTCCTCAACTTTGTGCATTAGGCTGTTGATAGCCCCAACGTCTGTGCACATTTCATACAAATAACTTTGGCCTCCTTGCACTCTGTGCTCTGCAAGCTGTTACTTTGTGAAACTGCTAGAGGTCCCCTTGCGACTCCTGTGCCTTCAGCCTGTAGGTCCATTTGAGGGACAACACTGCTTTCCTTGGGTTCCCCTGGTTGCTCCAGGCCTGCCCTGACTCCCCTTGCTATGGTGAGTCCCCTGGCCTTTGCTGGGCCAGACCGTAACCTTTCTTGACCTTCTTTGTGGGTTGCCGCTGCCAAGGTTTGTTTGTGCTCCCGCCGGACACCGGCCCCTCAGCACTTGACATCCTTTGTGGGACAGCTTGTATCCAGCTCCTGGTTGTCCTGGACATCTCCTGGTCCCTGCAGTTGTAGAGTCAAGGTCTCCTTCTTCACACCTGAAGCACCCGACATCGGTGGGCATTTGTCTACCGAGTTCCAGGTCACTCCTGAGTGGCCCAGACTCTGTCCCCTCTGCTCTCAGGTTCCTTCCATCAAGAATCCACCTGCGGGTTCCACCGGACACTTTTCTTCTTTCTAGCAGTGGCATTTCTTTGAAGACACCCTTTGAGAATGAAGGCGGTTTCCGACGCCACTTCAGCCCTATGCACCCGGCTTCCCTGTGATAGGTAACTCTGGTACCTTGGTATCCAGGGGTGGGGTGGCTCTCCAACCTTCTATGTTCCAAAGGGTTTCCTCGTAATCCACTGGGAAGGGTCCTTAAACTTTAAAACTGCAACCGCGACTCTCCCACTGAATTGTACATAGCATGCGGTCGTGTTCTCACACTGCACCCGTCCTCCGTGGGGTCCCTACTTACTCACCTTGTGTGGTTCCTTGGGGTCCCAGCAATTCTACATCCTCTAGACCCTGTCTTGACTCGAGTCGTGGTTCTTATACCACTATTTTAGTATATGGTTTGGTCTGCCCCTGGAGCTTACTGTGTATTAGTGCTACTTATGATTGTTTCTATGCTACAGGATTGTGTGCTTTGTGTTTATCTGCATTTAGCAGATACTGTGAGGTATTTAAGGTGTTATAATAATATATATATATTCGTATAACTACCGTGTGGTTCTCCTTTCATTTGACCAATGCAATAATATTGCATTCTGGTAAAACAAGCTGCTTAACATTTCTTCAAGAGTAAGCCTGAAGGCTGCTCTCCACAGCTACCACTTGGATAGCTTTCATAAGGTTATCTTTGACCTCTTAAATCACCATAAGTGTAGTTTGGACTGGTTCAAGGTGCCCACTTTAATTAGTGGACATCATATACCAGGTCAACTTCTCACAATATATATATATCTTCAATGAAAAAACCCAAAGATTACAGGGACGTTATAGTTAGGCCTTCCAATCACAACCACAACATTGGCGCTGCAGTCTGCAGGCAGCTGCTTGCCATCCAACCACTCACAATGCTGCCTCCCTTACCGTATCAGACGCAGCCTACAGCACCATGTCCTGACAAGGCTGGCTGCATGGAGGCCGGGCAGAGAAGAATGGGCCGGCACCTAGAGGAGATCCTGCACTGTGTTTAGTTCCCTCTGCCCCTTTTTGAACTTCTATTTTGGTGGGTGGGACTTGATTTTTGTTGTGGGTGGGGAGGGTGGGGATGCGGGATTTGCGGTCGGGTTTCTGGACCTTCTTTTTCAGAGGCAATGGTTGGGGACGGGGATATTTCATTTGTTTGGGGAGAGGGGTGGGTCAGTTGTTGGGGGTGGGTAGAATTGCTGGGTTTTTTGTTTGTCTAGAAAAATAAATGTTTCAATTTCTTTATTTATATCTCTAATATCTAATCAAGGTCTTTGGAGGTGTTTTACTTTTTAAAGCAGCGTTTTAGCACAACGTATTGTTTAAATTTGCTGATAGTGTGTAACAACAATTAGGTATGTACTATGCCTATGTGGTACTTTTGGCCTACTACTCTCCTAGTCTTGGCAGTCTGCAACTATATTTACCACTAAAGGAGGTGTGGGGGTTTGTCTTTCCTACAACAACTTAGTAGAAAAACGAACTATAGTTCTCTTACTGAATAGAAGAAGACGCAAGGGCTGCTGTGTTTCCCAAGGTGCCGTGGTGGTAGTATTATCAGGATAGCGCACTAACAACAGTGCAGGAATCAGAAGTCAGGTTCCACTCCCACCTAGGTGAACTCCAAATGTAGGATTTTAAACAGAAGGATTATTCATCGCAGGCAACTATTTAGAAATTTTAAAAAAAATAGTTAGTGTGTTATGTATCATTAGCTTTACAAACACTATAGACCAGACTAGCACACAACAAAGAATACCTGATGCAGAATAACAACTAAATTAGTCAGAGCAATGGTTGGTGAGCTAGTATTTCGAGGAAAAAAAAGGGACTCCTAGTCTTGCATTGTAATTCATTAGGAGGAGGACTTAAAGTCTGGAGGACATGGTTATTGTTGGTTAAACGTTTAACATTACACAAAATGATTGAATGATGATACTGATGAATGATGTTCTTCTATAAGTAAAATATCGTCCACTTTTATGCATGGGTGGGTGTTGGGATCTGGAGCTCGTGTGTGAGCTCGTGCTGTGGGGATTCGATTCTAGAGCGTGATGTTCCTTGGACGGCAGTTGCTGCCCGGGAGTCGCCTCGACTGGACACAATAAATGAAGCACTTACATTGGGCGTTGTGTACTTCATTTCATTGGCGACGAGTGTTGTCCTGTCTTCGGCCTCCCGTGAACATGCGGACCGGCATCCTGTGAACCTCCCGACTCGTGTCCTGTGAACCTGCCGACCGGCACCTCTCCTGCGTGGCTCACAGCTGTGGTGTTGCCCGTACTGACCACTCCTTCTCGTTTGCTTCCCGCCGCTGGACTTCTTGAGAGGTTCACCCTCCATCCAGGTACTTTTGTCGTTGTTGGCTGTGGGGGCGCGAAATCGCTGTGAGCTCCTCGCGCCTCCCCTGAATGTCGGGATGTACTGCGCATGACGCGCATCGTAGAAGAATTTTGCCTGACGTGCCTGGCTCCGCTCCACACAGCGTCATCCCGCCGTGTGCGGCCATTTTGAGTACTTATCACCACGGCAACGAAGATATTCAACGAGGTGTTTTTTTGTCGTGCCTTCGCTGATAGGCACAGCTGTAATTCATACCTTCTCAAAGCAGGAAGCAACGTTGCGCGCCTCCGCTGATAGGCACAGCTCAATTCACCATCTCTACCTCCCACTTTGTCAAAATTGCCTGTTAGCCTTCGCTGATGGGCACAGCTGGTGCAATGGTCTTCAGTTGTCACCCTATGTTTTTGTCGTGCCCTTGCGCATATGTACAGCACTTACAATACAATACAATACAAATCTGCATGGTCATTTATTCCTAGTATCCAGGGATTGTCGTGTTGACGTTGGGCAGCAACTCACCCACGCCAAGTCATGGATCATATTACCGCTCCTCCACCCTTTTTGCAAACTGCGGGTTCACCACCTCTTCAGTGGGAACAGTGGAAGGATACATTTGACGCATATTTGGAGGCGATTGATGGTGAAACCTTCACTTAAAAAAAAAGAAAGCGTTATTAATTTACAATTTAGGTACCGAGGGTAGGAACATTCTGAAAACACTACCTCTAGAAATGGTAAGCACTCGTGTAAGTAGTGGTGATGATGGTGACTCCTTCATTGTTGACGACTACGCCTCCATTGTAAAAACTTTGAGCAAAAGATTTAGTCCCATAAGGAATGTTGTCCTTGAGCGCCACAAATTTCTGCAACGCGCTCAAACTCCTGGCGAGTCCATTGACGATTTTGTCGCCGCTCTTAGAAGTCTAGCAGCTACTTCCAACTACAGGGAGTTCAGGGACGAAATCATTCGCGATCAATTAATTGAAAGGACGTCCAACAAGAAAATCCAAGAAAAGTTATTGTCTTCGGACGATCCTGATTTAGAGATTGCACTCACGTTGGCCAAGAGTATCGAACATGCTCAATTCTGTGTAAAGGAAATGAGTTGTACAGCCCCATCTAGCGAAGTGAAACTATTAAATGCCAAACCTGTCGCTAAATCGTTGAAGGGGTCCAACACCAGTGTAGTACGTCCAGCTACACAATTCCCCAAATCCAGAAATGAACAAAGTGAAGCCATGTGTTTCCGTTGTGGGAGCAAATCTCATTTGGGAAATGCCAAATTTTGTTTTGCTTTAAACCAAACGTGTTATAATTGTGGGAAAAAGGGTCATTACTCTCGAATGTGTAAGGCTGTCTCAGTAAAAAAAAGTCCCTCACAGGTAGTGAAAGCCATTGCAGAAGATCCGTTGGATTCCGATGATGAGCATTACGAATTGTTAATGTTGTCTCCCTCATTGTCACATACCGGTGGTGTTGTAGAACTATCTCTCTATTTTTTTTTTTTCTTCTTCATTCGCTCATCTCTGTTAACTATTGTGTTTCTTATTCTTTATTGTGAAGGAAGGGGGGTGTGTTGGGATCTGGAGCTCGTGTGTGAGCTCGTGCTGTGGGGATTCGATTCTAGAGCGTGATGTTCCTTGGACGGCAGTTGCTGCCCGGGAGTCGCCTCGACTGGACACAATAAATGAAGCACTTACATTGGGCGTTGTGTACTTCATTTCAGTGGGTAACTGGGATCAGTGTGGACTATTGTTTCAGTAAAAGTAGCAAAAGCTGAAGATCATGCACTGAGTTGGTGTTGCTTTCACCACATCTGTCCCACCAAGTGTGAAATCCATTACTAGTAAATTAAGCCACACCTCAATAAATCACACAGCAAGGGGATGAGGGTTAGGGATTTTTGATGAACGGATGGGAAGGGGAATTTGGGGCCAGGTTTGACAAAGACAAACACTACACAAGGGCAACATTCATCTGGGCAATGAGCAGCCAACCATCATAAATCTGTTATGGGAGGAAAAGGAATCGAAGGAATGAGTACAGGTAACTTGAATGCAAACCAAACCAAATTGTCTGTCTGCCCCAAGAGAGACCCAAGTTACATAACATTATATATCTAAATGTCTTGTGTTGCCTAGCTTTAAAAGATAGCAAATATATTACAAATGATGTAGGAGTCAAGCGAACAACACACAGAGTTCTAATGATTATTAAAAGAAAAAATAATACTGTATTGCCAAATTGGAAGTTGCATCTTCATTTTTCTTGGACTGTCTGACAATCACGGGTGCCTGGCACAGATGCCGTCTGGTAAGGTAAGCGCAGTTTGGCGCAGTGTAAGAGGGCCTGCAGATTGAAGAACAAAAATTATATTGTAGAATCAAGGAGAGAGAAAAGAAGTTAAAGTTCGTAAGGAGTGCATCAAGAAGATTTAGAGTCAGCGCAAGAGAAGAGAAGAATAGTCCTTTTGCACTCATCCATTTTATGACTGGTGTGTGAACAATTTGGTGAGGGCAGTTTTACAACATCCAAAAATCACACAAAAGTCGATGCATGAAACTATCGGTATAGGGCTGATCAAACTCGCAACTGCCATGATCATCAATTCATCATCCTGAATCATAACAATAATATGTAGCCTAACAGCATGTGCATAATGTGATGATCATTCATGACTAAATGTCTGTCTCCAGTTACCTACAACAACAGGCCCCCACCCAATCACCACTTAGCTTTAAATTTGAGCCAGACAGACCCCTCTGACTGAGCACACACACCCAGCAACATTGCAGTTCCCAAATCAAGTAAAATCAACGCTCTGCTGTCACCACTTGCCACCATTCCACAGAGCGGGGAAGGCCACTTAAAAGTCATCCCCAAATCGGTTGGTTTCAGTGGAGTTGAAAATGTCCTTCTTCTGGTGGCAGTTCTCGAAGTAGTCACACTCACATCCTGAGTCCTTCCATCATCCCTGATCCTCCTAACTCCGAGCAAGGTGTCCAACTCCGTGCCAACTGTGTCCCAACTCAAATGCAATTGATTGACCTGTAATACAATGCTGTTGATGCACAACAAGAGAAACATTGAGTCATTTTTTGTGTAGACTAGATTTGTGTTTGTGTTATCTATTCTAAAGGGACTGGTCAGGTCTGAGTCTTTGAGGAGTATAAACTAAAGCAGAAAACAAAGCAGTGTGGAGTGGACCCGGCATTGGCAAAAAAATCTTGCTAACTCTTAAAGGGCAAGGAAAAAAATCACCTTCAGGGAAAAACTGATCGGCCGTCGGCAGGCCACCAACATTGTAAATTATCAGAAATACATTTAAGCGTAATAGTTACAGATAAACAAACACCCAGTGTCACTGCCTGCCACCTCATGAATCATCTCAAAACACTCACAAGCAACAATCACTCAGCATGCAATGCATGCCATTTACCTGTTCTTCTAATTCAGGTGTGGTTACCATTGCCGTGGTACATTGCCGATCCATTGTTCAAGAAACAGACATTGGCCATTCTAAATCAAATAATGCGGGGTAGTCCGGCAAATAATAAACTAGGAAAGGATAAATAGTCACGGCTCAGGGTTGGAGACCGGCACAAATTTGTTTGTATCTTTAATGTCCTTAAGGGAAATGGGTGGAGGGGGAACATCTTTACTGCACACTGGAGCAACTCCAATCTGGCAATAAAATGTGTTTAAGAGTAAGACAGTGGGGCTGAATTAGTCAACCAGACACAAACAAATACAATTAAATAATGTTCCCCTAGCTATATCTTTTTTTTGGGGGAGTCAAAGAAAGAAGATCATCGATAGAGAGAGAAAGTTCTATGGTTGTTGGCCCAGGCCTAGTAGTCAGGAAAGTAGAGCTTGACTAAAAAACTCAGGTGGTTCGCCCAGAACTAGGTCATCTAACACACTACTTCCATGACCTGAGTCTCCCTCATCTAACTCCTGTCATTATTCATGTATGGAGTAATCTGGTGGTATAAAGTGTTGATTCATTTTAATCATGTTAATCACTCCACATGTTGGCGTGAAAGACTGGTCCGTCTCACTGTGACAATGGCACCAGCATCACTGAAAACAAGCTCAGCGGGGACACTGGAACCGGGCAAGCCAGATATTTTATTGCGTGCCTGCTGAGCACTGGCCATTGGCATCTCTTCCCATACCAATACACCAATGCATTTTGATCAAGGTAGACCTCTGTTGGGTCATCAAGATAGGCCTAGACCATCTGCTCAATGGTCATTGGTGCTCCACCTTGCTCGACCTCTTTTACCTTCGCCTCTGCACTGGACTTGCCGGTAGAAACCATTCAGTTGCAGAATTTGGGGCTGATGCTCCTGTTCTTGTTGTTGATGGTGTTCTTGTTGTTGGTTTTGGCTGATGTGAGCCAACAGCACTGCCCTCTGGCTCTGAACTTGAAGGCTGCCCCGCAGAACTTGTGCCCTGGAGGAGTGGGCCTCTAATTCCCTGTTGTTTTTTTTATAAGTTCACTAGCGTGCTCAGCTATCAATTTTTTGTATTTTGTAACACCCTCATCTGAAACAGGAATGAAAGTGGACAGTAATAGTTTGTACCATGGATCAAGAATTGTGGCACAGATGTAATGTTTGGATGACACAATGTCTCTTTACACCCTTGTATTAACAGATAAGCGAAGATTAAGCTCTCCACCAAGTCATAGGTACCTCCACTCCTGCGTACATTGCAGACACCTCCTTTAGCAGTTCCTGTAGCATGTGCAACAACGAGATAGCTTGGCCCATGGTACTATCCTCCTTGCTGACTTCCCATGTCAACACCTCAAAAGGAAGCAGCATCTCTGTCAGGCATTTGACTAGGCCCCATTGGTTCATCTAAATGATCATGCCTTTCACAGCTGCATGACATATTCATTGATCGGTCTGTACTGCTTAAACAGGCGTCCAAGCATTTAATAAGTCGAGTTCCAACGTGTTGGCACCTCCTGGATGAGTGCTTTAACTGGCATTCTATTATTACGTTGCATGCCCTCAGCTGTTACCAGGCTTTAAATGAATGGCTGAAATTAGTGCAGATTCTTCTGCAGGTGGGCAATAAGTTGCTTACTTGTCCTAATTTTTTTAGAAAGTCCTGTACAATGATGGTGATGCAGTGCGCCAAACACAGGACCCTGAAATAGCCGCCATGGCCTTAACTATATTACTGCCATTGTCCGAGGCAACAAACCCAATGTTAAGCCCTCTTGGTCGCAGCCATTTAAAGACCTTGTTGTTAAAGTCTTTCAAAAGGTTTGCAGCCGTATGGGATTTCTCCATGGCAAACAAAGCTACTGTCACATGCTTTCGAGCGGCATTAAAAATCTAAGCAGTGTCAACACCTGTAGATATCTTTTCTGTAGCCCTCACAAAAGAGATCCAGTGTGCAGTGATGCACATGTAAACAGTGTCATCAGGTGTATAGCGTGAACAGCACTCTGCTGCAAAGCTTGTCCAAGCAATTCCAGCACATTGTGGTGTAGCGCTGGAACAGTAACTCTGGCGAAATAGGACTAGCTGGGAACCTTACATTTCGGGCAGATGGCTGCCACAAATTCAAGAAAACCCACCCCTTCCACAAGAGAAAAAGGAGGAAGTCCAGCGCTAACATTTTAGCCAGCTTCGCGTTGTACAAACATGCTGTTGGGTGGTTGCATTGATACTGCCCCTCTGGCCTAAACATGCCAGGAACAGTAGCCTGGATTTTTTTCTTTTCTGGTGCCACTGATGCAGGTGACTTCTTGGGAGCAGACAGTGATAAGCTCAATGTGCGTTTCAGCAGCCAGTTACTGTCCTCTCTTGCCTTGGTGTCTCGACCTGAGACTTGTGTCATTGCAATGTTGTTGATGTGGACGATACTACTGCACTGCCGGGGACGGGGCTGCTTTGCATAACGAAAATGTCTTCCTCTTCTTCACCTTCCACCGTGATCGGACTAGATTCCCTGCTCAGCCTTTCGCCCCCTTTACCAACACCACTTGCAGTTTTTTGGCTGCTAAGGTGCGCCTCCCACTGGATCATATGGTGCTTTCTCAAATGGGTTGTTTCGCCCCCGGTACCATAGTTTTTACCAAGCATACGCCGACTAACTCTTGCTCCGCAAATAGAGCATATGTCAATGTTCACCTCCTTCTTGCTAGCCGTAAAGAAGTCCAAAACTGGGGAGGTCAACTTTCTGACGTTGGTGTCACTGCCAATGTCGGATGAACTGGCGGTATGTGGCATTTTCATGTTTGACTTTCTGCAGCACCTACTTCTACTGAGGTGGTTGTGGCTGTAGGTCACTGCTGGGACTTTATAAATATGGAAGATGGCGGTGGTGCTGGTGGTATCTATGGTGCCACATCCCTCCCAGCAAGTTGGGATGGGGTAACATGGGTCTCCACTGGGGCTGAGCTAATATTTATGATGACTGGCTCATCGTCATCCTCCTCTTCTACATCTGCCTCCATAACTCTAAGGATTTCAGGAACCTTCCTTTTCCCCCAGCCTCGTCTTGTGGCGTGTTTCACTCTCAGACTGAGGCAAGATCCAAGTGGTATCTAGATCATCAGAAGGGGGGCTTGGGGAAGAAGATGATGCACTAAGCCTCCTTTTGTGGGGGTGCTGCTCCCAGCTTGCTCCTCTGAGGCCAGTGCAGCAGGCACAGTTTTTTTTTCTTCAAAAAAAGGTCTGGGTGGACATACCAGTGGTGGTAAACTCTTTCTTCTTCTCACTGGCCTCTTTCTTGGTAGCACCTTTCTTTGAGGCCATCTTGAAGCTGTCAGTTAGTAGTGGCACTTAGCTTTAAACAAGATGAAGAGATGCCTGTGTGATGTGTGGGTCAAGCGTCATGTCGTGCACAGGCCTTCTGTCTCACAGTATTGTGGGTGATGTTGTCTCTTGTGCGCCTAAAAGAAAAGAAGCAAGAAGAACATCAGTGAAATGTGGTATTGTTGCAGTTCAATTAGTAGTACAAACAAACAATATCATTTATTATGGTCACTGTGAGAAGTTGGCCTGGTATATGCTGTTCACTAATTAAAGTGGACACCTTGCACCAGTACAATTCGACTCTTATGGTAGGTAGGTTTAAGACAACCTTTATAGAAAGCTATCCTAGTGGTAGCTGTGGAGAGCAGCCTTCAGGCTAAGTCTTGGAGGAATGTAAAGCAGCTTGTTTTACCACACAATCTCTTGAATCACCAAATGAAAAGACACCACACAGGTATATATATCAAATATATATGTATTTATTACTAAACAACTCTCTACTAATCTCTTTATGAGATTAGAAGTCAGGAACATATGCACAAATCAACGTTTCACAATAAATTAAGCACAATATGGCTGGGGCCCTAGGGGCGTACCAGACCATATACTAAGAAAGAGACTTAAGAACAACGACTTGCAAAGAGACAAGGCCCAGGGCCTTCAGAAGTGTTGGAGCCTCACGAAACCACCCAAGGCAGGTAAGTAAAGGACCCACGGGGGACGCGTGCAGTGCGTGAACACAGGCGTGGATCGCCGTAGACTTCAATGGGGCAAGTCGCGGTTAGAAATTAAGAGGTTAAGGGCACTTCGGGAGTAGCTACAAGCAAGTCACTTACAGGGTAAGTAGTTCTAGGGCCAACACCCACAGGAGCACCGTAGTGCTGGAGTTACCTCACCCAGGGAAGCCGGGTGCATAGGTGTCCTTTGGTGTCGGGTCGCGGCGTCGTTTTCAATGGGAGCAAATGAAGACTTGCTGCTTGTGAAGTCCGAAGAAGTGTCCGGTGGAATCCATGCCTGGATTCGGAAGAAGGAAGACCTGAAAGCAGAGGGGACAGTGTTCAAAGTCACTGGGCAGTGACACGGGGCAAGGAAGATGAATGCCCACCGTCGTCGACAGATTCAGGTCGTTCACAGGTGTCTTGACTCTTCGGCCACGAGGTCCAGGAGGCGTCGACGACAACCAGGAGCTGGATTTGGCGTGTCCCACAAAGTCTGCAGCTGACTGCAGTGTTGGCAACCCGATTAGAGCCAACAAGCTTTGGTAGCAGCAAGTCTCGTGGAAAGCATAAAAAGTCAATGGTGCAGACCAGCAAGGTCTGGGGAACTCACCCAGCGAGCGTAAGTCAGGGCAGGCCTAGAGGAACCAGGGGAGTCCTTTGGTTCTTTAGAAAACTCTTCTGGGGACCCACAAGCCGGCTGTCAAGGGATCGCAAAGATGCCTTGGAAGGATTCATTCAACAGGGGCCCTTGGTCACTCGGGACAGGGTAGGCCTCTGATCTTCGGAGGGATTATTGCTAAAGGCTGGGACCACACGTGGTCCAAAGCACAAGTTCGTAGAATGTCCTGAAGGGGTTGCACTTGACAATAGTGCACGGTACCCTGGGACTGTGGTTCCTCGTCACTCGTGGGGTCCACTGGCCTCAGCTTCACTGGGGACTCACGATGGCCTTTGAGAAGTCAGGAAATCCTTGTCTTGGGCTGCAGGGACCTCGGGCTCCAGCGGGAGCAGCGTAGTTTGCGACCATCATTGTAGTTTTTGGTGCCTGCCAAGCAGGGGAGTCACTCCTTGACTCCAAGGGAGATTCTTCAGTCTTCCAGAGGTAGTGGAACGTCGAAGGTCCAGGATTCTTCTTCAGAGCGTCGTCCAGGGGTATCTAGTTTGCAATGCACAGGTTCCCCCTCTTATACTAAAAGAAAGGGAGGGACTAGCTCTATGACCCCACCTATGGGAGGGTCAGAGTTGTGGGTGGCTACACCCACTTCCCTTTGTCCAGTTTCGCGCCAGAGCAGGGGCAGGTAGCCCCTGAGCTGGTTTGAACTGGCATATGCACAGAGGAGCCTTCTGCTCCCCCAGTGCAGGACTTCAAAGCACTCTAGGAGTGCACCCACCCAGCCCCAATACACTAAACCCTGTCTGGAAGGTGGTCACACCCTCCTGTGACAGGATACCTATTGTTGGGCTTCCTCCACTGCGAGTTTCGGTCATCAGCAGGAGGGCAGCCCAGTGTCTGTGACTGGTGGCATCCATTTTGTGATGCCAGGGCTCTTCAGGATTCTACCGTGTTTCCACAGTAGGTACATGTCTATCCCTCTAGAAGGGTGGAATGCTACCCCCGCTGCCAGAACTGGTGGGGGGGTAGTATTCCAAGATGTTTGACACCAAACACGACATGTTTCCGTGCAGCCATCCCAAAGTTAGCATTTAACGCGAGGTTATAATGCGCTTAAGAGTATATGGTCAGGCTGCACTACAAACAGCATCAGAGAAGGGTCTCCGAATGCTGCAGAGGGGCTCTGCTCATGCAGGGGCACACCCTCACATAGGAACCAAGCACTCTGCCTTCAGGATTGATAAGGCCTGTCATAGGAGTGACTTATAGGTTTATATGTGTGTATCTAGGTAGTGATATAGGTAGCCTATATCACAGTAAGGGGTGCATGCACCACCTTACCCAGGCTGCAGTAGCAGGCCTGTGGTGTCAGATTTAGTCTGCTTCCCAGGGGTGGCATAATACATGCTTCAGCCCCTGGTAGGCCTGTGAAGTACCTATGCCCTTGGCACCTAAGGTACCATATACTAGGGACTCATAAGGTACCACAGTATCCAATCACTAGTGCACCTAGAGTGCACTCCAAGTCGTTTAGAGAGAACAGAGAGGCTGGGGCCCTGAGTGGCAGGGTAACAGCCTGACTATAGCCAGAAACCAGTGTAAACATCAGAAAAAAAGTGGGGGCAACATAAGAGTCAGATCCTACTCTCCTACACAACCCCCCCAAACGCAGGGACACTAAACTAACCTTGACCAGTTGAGTCTTCGTGCTCTAAGTGGAAATACCTTGAGAGTCCATCTGCATTGGCATGTTGGGTCCCAGGCCTATGTTCCACTGTATAGTCCATCCCCTGTAGGGAAATGGACCACCTCAAAAGTTTTGGGTTTTCACCTTTCATCTGTTTAAGCCATAGGAGGGGCTTGTGGTCAGTCTGAACTATGAAGTGAGTGCCAAACAAGTATGGCCTCAGCTTCTTCAGGGCCCACACCACAGCAAAGGCCTCCCTCTCTATAGCTGACCAACGTTTCTCTCTAGGGGTCAGCCTTCTGCTAATAAAAGCTACTGGCTGGTCTTGACCTTCATCATTCAGTTGAGACAGTACAGCTCCCACACCCAGCTCAGAAGCATCTGTTTGGACAATGAACTTTTTGGTGTAGTCTGGACTCTGTAAGATGGGGGCAGTGCACATGGCCTGCTTTAGGTCTTCAAATGCCTTCTGACAGCCAGCTGTCCACTGAACCTTTTTTGGCATTTTCTTTGAGGTCAGATCATTCAAGGGGGTCACTATAGATCCATATCCCTTGACAAACCTCCTATAGTACCCAGTCAGGCCTAAGAAGGCTCTCACCTGTGTCTGGGTGGTAGGAGCAACCCATTCCATTATGGTTTGGATTTTACTCTGTAAAGGCTGAACCTGGCCTCCACCCACAAGGTGGCCCAGGTATACAACCTGACTCTGCCCTATCTGGCACTTAGTGGCCTTGATAGTGAGGCCTGCTTTCTGCAGAGCCTCCAAAACATTTCTGAGGTGGACCAGGTGATCCTGCCAGGAGGAACTAAAGACAGCAATATCATCTAGATAAGCTGAGCTATAAGTTTCCATCCCTGCCAGAACTTTATTCACCAACCTCTGAAAAGTGGCAGGTGCATTTTTCAATCCAAAGGGCATCACCACAAAGTGGTAGTGCCCACCAGGGGTCGAAAATGCTGTTTTGGCTTTTGCATCATCAGCTAACCTGATCTGCCAGTAGCCAGCTGTTAGGTCAAATGTACTCAGATACTTGGCTGAGGGCAAAGTATCAATCAGCTCATTTGCCCTTGGTATGGGATAGGCATCAGTCCTGGTGACTGCATTGAGGCCTCTGTAGTCTACACAAAACCTCATTTCTTTCTTACCACTCTGGGTATGAGGCTTGGGCACTAGGACTACTGGGCTAGCCCAAGGGCTATCTGAAGGCTCAATCACACCTAACTCCAACATTTTCTGGACTTCAGTCCTGATACAGTCCCTGACATGGTCAGGTTGCCTGTAGATTTTACTCTTGACAGGCAGACTGTCTCCAGTGTCCACCTCATGGGTGCACCAGGTAGTCTGACTAGGGGTCAGGCTAAACATATGTCTGTACTGTTGCAGAACCTGTCTGCACTCAGTTTGCTGATGGTCAGTGAGGCTGCTTGCCAAAGCAACACCATCTACTGACCCATCATCAGGGTTCTGGGAGAGCAGGTCAGGGAGAGGGTCACTCTCCTCCTCCTGGTCCTCATCAGTTGCCATGAGCAAGCCCATGTCAGCCCTGTCAACATATGGCTTTAATCTGTTGACATGGAGTACCCTCAGGGGGCTCCTGGGAGTTCCAAGATTCACCAGATAGGTGACTTCACCCTTTTGCTCAACAATTGTATGGGGGCCACTCCACTTGTCTTGGAGGGCTGCTGGGGCCACAGGCTCCAACACCCACACTTTCTGTCCTGGCTGGTACACAGTCAGCACAGCCTTTGGTCATGCCAAGCTTTTTGTAATTCTTGGCTGGCCTCCAGGTTTTTGGTTGCCTTTTTCATGTATTCGGCCATCCTGGAGCGGAGACCAAGTACATAGTCCATCACATCTTGTTTGGGGGCTTGAGAGGTAACTCCCAGCCCTCTTTTACCAAACATAATGGACCTCTTACAGGATGCCCAAACAGAAGCTCAAATGGGCTGTAACCAACCCCCTTCTGTGGAACCTCTCTGTATGCAAACAACAGGCAGGGAAGAAGAAGGTCCCATTTCCGCCTAAGCTCCTCTGGGAGTCCTTTAATCATTCCCTTCAGGGTTTTGTTGAAACGTTCAACCAACCCATTGCATTGTGGGTGATAGGGGTGGTGAATTTATAAGTTACACCACACTCCTTCCACATTGCTTTCAAATATCCTGACATGAAGTTTGTACCTCTGTCAGAGATGACCTCCTTTGGGAAACCCACTCTGGAGAAAACTCCAATGAGGGCTCTTGCCACCACAGGGGCTGGGTGGTCCTCAGGGGAATTGCCTCTGGGTACCTGGTGGCATGATCCACTACCACCAGGATAAATCTGTGCCCAGATGCAGTTTGAGGGTCAAGGGGACCAACAATGTCAATCCCTACCCTTTCAAAGGGTACCCCCACCACAGGTAGTGGTATCAGGGGGGCCTTTGTAGTGCCACCTGCCTTGCCACTGGCTTGGCATTTGACACAGGAGCGACAAAACTCCTTTGTGTCCTCTGACATATGTGGCCAATGAAAATGTGGAACAAGCCTGTCCCAGGTCTTGTTTTGGCCCAAGTGACCTGCTAAAGGGATATCATGTGCTAGGGTCAAGAGGAACCCCCTAAACTTCTGAGGTATTACCAACCACCTGGTGGCTCCAGGGGCTGGATCCCTACCCTTAGAATATAGGAGTCCCTCATCCCAATAAACTTTATGGGACCCACTAGCACTCCCAGCAGCCTCAGCAGCAGCCTGCTGTCTGAGGGGTTCAAGAGAGGGGCAGCACTGTTGCTCCTTACTCAGATCCTCCCTAGAAGGGCCCCCTGCCCCCAAGAACTCAACCTGATCAGGCTCAAGTTCCTCTGGGGCAGTTCCTTCTTCAGGGTCTGCTCCTCCTCCCTTAAGAGGGGAATCAATGATCTGAGACAGAGGAGAAGGCACTGCCTTAACCCTACTGCTCCTCTTCTTGGGAAGCATCTGGTCCATAGTTTCAGGATCCAGAGCTGGTTCAGTGTCATGCATTTTGGCCTGTGACCTGGTCACAGCAAATACCTCTGCAGGGATGCCTAACATCTTAGCATGAGTCCATAACTCTACTTCAGACCAGGCTGAAGTTTCTAGATCATTGCCCAATAGAAATTCTACAGGGAGGTCTGCACTGACTACAACCTTCTTGAGGCCAGTTACCCCTCCCCAGGAGAAATTCACAACTGCCAGACTATGGTTGGTCCTGACATTGCTTGCATTGGTCACCTGGTACATTTCGCCCAGGATGATCTGTCCAGGGTCCACAAGATCCTCTGCCAACATGCAGACACTAGCACCTGTGTCCCTAAATGCCAAAGCCTGTTTGCCATTTATTACAGGCTGCTGTTTGTATTTGCCCAGATTACTGGGGCTTACCAGGAAGGACATGTCCATGTCTCCATCACAAATCAGCATTGCCTGAGTGGGTACTCTGACTAGGCCAGAGTCCACTTCAGAACCCAGGGTCAACCCTACTACACCCTTATTCTGAGTACCACCTCCGCCAGTAGCTGAACTAGGGGGAACAGTTGCCTTAGGGGTAGGAGTGGTGGTGGTTTGGTCTTTGGACGAGTTACATTCAGAAGTCCAGTGTCCTTTCTGTTTACAGAATTTGCACCAGGGCTTCTTTTGGCCTTTTCCCTTGTTGGATTGTGACTCCCCACCAGATGCAGATTTTTGGGGCCCTTGTGAAGACTTCTGGTCTTTTGACTTATCCCCACCTTTCTCAGGGCCCTTAGAATCCTGCTTCTTTGTGTCACCCCCTTGGTTCTGGGTTTTCTGCCTCACCCTGGTTCTGACCCCTTGTCTGCCTTCTTTCCCAATTCTTGGGGAGAGGTCAGATCTGAGTCCACCAGGTATTGATGCAACAACTGGTTCTGGCAATTATTAAGGATCTGTTCTCTCATCATTAGATTATACAATCCCTTGAAATCAGTAACCCTACTGCCAACCAGCCAACCCTCCAGAGCCTTGGTTGCACAATCTACAAAGTCAGTCCAGTCCTGAGTCTGTGCCTTCTGGGTGTCTCTGAACTTCAACCTGTACTGCTCAGTGGTTAAGCCAAACCCATCTATCAGTGCACTCTTCAGGACTTCATAGTCATCAGCATCCTCTTCTCTAACAGTGAGGAGCTTGTCTCTACCTTTATCTGAAAAGGAGAGCCACAAGATTTCTGCCCACTGCTTTTGGGGGACCTGTTGTACTCTACAGGCCCTTTCCATAGCAGTTACCCATTTATGGATATCATCCCCACTCTGGTAGGGAGGAACAACCTTGCTCAGGTTCCTATGGTCTGGAATATATTCTCTGCCTCTAGGGACACTGTTGCTGCCACCAGGGGGTTCTAACCCCTCTTTTCTAGAAGCTCTCTGGAGCTCCAGGGCTTCCTTGTCTAATGCCAACTGCTTGGTTTTGAGGGCAAACCTTGCTTCCTCATACTGCAGCAGTTTGTACATTCTGTCAGAGGTGGTCTCTCTTCTTGGGTAGTAGGAGTTCCTCTGGTAGACAGATTCTCTGCCAGAGTGATAGGAGTGTTCAGATTCCCTAGAAAGGGACCTGTGCCTCTCCTCCACTATGTCAGTTCTCTTAGGGAGAATTCCTCTGTCCTTTTCAGGCCCCTGGGGACCTGGCCCTTCAATCACAGAGTCTTGGTCATTCTGATTTTCATCATCTGACCCAGACACTGTAATTGACCCACCCACTGATTCAGACCCATTAGCTCCTAGAGCTAATGTAAGATCATCTGCTGTCAGCAGATCTATCAGGTGTAGTGTGGAGGGACTCTGTCCTAACTTCAGGTACCTTGCAGCACACATGGTTCTCAGCTCAGAGAATTCCATGTCCTTATTAACCCTGGGCAAAGCACTACGCTACGCACGCGTAGTTTGCGAAGTTTGCGCTACTTCGCACAATCGCGATTGCATGTAGCACAGTGCAAACACGCCGTAGCGTAGTGCAGCGGTCATCTTTGCTTGCTCTCGGTCCTCAACGTCAAGTTGGCGACCGCAGAGCAAGCAAAATGACATCCCGGCGAGACTTTTCATCGTTCGCGATCAGCAACATCAAGTTGCCGATCGCGAGCGTGGAAAATAAACCTCCCGGCGAGATTCTCAACGCTGGGAGGTCAGGTTTCTCACTTGCGAGTGGTCGCGTATGCTCGCGACCGCTCGCGATGAGAAACTACCAGTCCGCGTTGAGAAAGCTGCCGCTCGAGTAAAAATCTACTCGAGCGGCAGTAAAAAACAGCTCGCACTGTGCAAGATACCATTTTCAATGATTGCACAGTGCGGACAAGCATCCGGCACTGTGCAATCATTGCGAACAGTGCACTACGCAGTTCGCGTAGTGCTACGCGTAGCTCGCACTGCACTTTGCGTAGCTTCGCGTAGCGCTACTTCGCGAACTACGCCCAGGCTTAGTCCTTATACTGAGGCTGAGTGGATCCACTGGGTCCACCCTTTAAGGACATTCTAGTGTTGTGCAGTGTTGTACTACCTACACTAGTTTGTGGCCTACTGATACTAGCTTGAGCTGTAGAAAGGGTGTGCTATCCCTTGGCACACAGCTCTAAGTTCAGTAGAACTTATTGATACTAAGCTTGACTTTATATGTACCTTGAGTACCTATAGTGGTTTTCAATTAGTAATTCAAATAGAGATTTTCTGGTAAAACAATAGCAAGCTGGAATCCCACACGCTGCCACCAATGTGAGAAGTTGGCCTGGTATATGCTGTTCACTAATTAAAGTGGACACCTTGCACCAGTACAATTCGACTCTTATGGTAGGTAGGTTTAAGACAACCTTTATAGAAAGCTATCCTAGTGGTAGCTGTGGAGAGCAGCCTTCAGGCTAAGTCTTGGAGGAATGTAAAGCAGCTTGTTTTACCACACAATCTCTTGAATCACCAAATGAAAAGACACCAAACAGGTATATATATCAAATATATATGTATTTATTACTAAACAACTCTCTACTAATCTCTTTATGAGATTAGAAGTCAGGAACATATGCACAAATCAACGTTTCACAATAAATTAAACACAATATGGCTGGGGCCCTAGGGGCGTACCAGACCATATACTAAGAAAGAGACTTAAGAACAACGACTTGCAAAGAGACAAGGCCCAGGGCCTTCAGAAGTGTTGGGGCCTCACGAAACCACCCAAGGCAGGTAAGTAAAGGACCCACGGGGGACGCGTGCAGTGCGTGAACACAGGCGCGGATCGCCGTAGACTTCAATGGGGCAAGTCGCGGTTAGAAATTAAGAGGTTAAGGGCACTTCGGGAGTAGCTACAAGCAAGTCACTTACAGGGTAAGTAGTTCTAGGGCCAACACCCACAGGAGCACCGTAGTGCTGGAGTTACCTCACCCAGGGAAGCCGGGTGCATAGGTGTCCTTTGGTGTCGGGTCGCGGCGTCGTTTTCAATGGGAGCCAATGAAGACTTGCTGCTTGTGAAGTCCGCAGAAGTGTCCGGTGGAATCCAAGCCTGGATTCGGAAGAAGGAAGACCTGAAAGCAGAGGGGACAGTGTTCAAAGTCACTGGGCAGTGACCCGGGGCAAGGAAGATGAATGCCCACCGTCGTCGACAGATTCAGGTCGTTCACAGGTGTCTTGACTCTTAGGCCACGAGGTCCAGGAGGCGTCGACAACAACCAGGAGATGGATTCGGCGTGTCCCACAAAGTCTGCAGCTGACTGCGGTGTCGGCAACCCTATTGGAGCCAACAAGCCTTGGTAGCAGCAAGTCTTGTGAAAAGCATAAAAAGTCAATGGTGCAGACCAGCAAGGTCTGGGGAACTCACCCAGCAATGGTAAGTCAGGGCAAGCCTGGAGCAAGCAGGGGAGCCCTTTGGTTCTTTAGAAAAGTCTTCTGGGGACCCACAAACCGGCTGGCAAGGGATTGCAAAGACGCCTCAGGAGGATTCCTTCAACAGGGGCCCATGGTCACTCGGGATGGGGTAGGCCTCTGATCTTCGGGGGATTCCTGCTAGAGGCTGGGACCATACGTGGTCTAAAGCACAAGTTCGTAGAACGTCGTGAAGGGGTTGCACTTGACAATAGTGCACGGTACCCTGGGACTGCGGTTCCTCGTCACTCGTGGGGTCCACTGGCCTCAGCTTCACTGGGGACTCACGATGGCCTTTGAGAAGTCAGGAAATCCTCGTCTTGGGCTGCAGGAACCTCGGTCTCCAGCAGGAGCGGCATAGTTTGCGACCATCGTTGTAGTTTTTGGTGCCTGCCAAGCAGGGGAGTCACTCCTTGACTCCAAGGGAGATTCTTCAGTCTTCCAGAGGTAGTGGAACGTCGAAGGTCCAGGATTCTTCTTCAGAGCGTCGTCCAGGGGTATCTAGTTTGCAATGCACAGGTTCCTCCTCTTATACTAAAAGAAAGGGAGGGACTAGCTCTATGACCCCACCTATGGGAGGGTCAGTGGAGTGGGTGGCTACACCCACTTCCCTTTGTCCAGTTTCACGCCAGAGCAGGGGCAGGTAGCCCCTGAGCTGGTTTGAACTGGCATATGCACAGAGGAGCCTTCTGCTCCCCCAGTGCAGGACTTCAAAGCACTCTAGGAGTGCACCCACCCAGCCCCAATACACTAAACCTTGTCTGGAAGGTGGTCACACCCTCCTGTGACAGGATACCTATTGTTGGGCTTCCTCCACTGCGAGTTTCGGTCATCAGCAGGAGGGCAGCCCAGTGTCTGTGACTGGTGGCATCCATTTTGTGATGCCAGGGCTCTTCAGGATTCTACCGCGTTTCCACAGTAGGTACATGTCTATCCCTCTAGAAGGGTGGAATGCTACCCCCGCCACGAGAACTGGCGGGGGGTAGTATTCCAAGATGTTTGACACCAAACACAACATGTTTCCGTGCAGCCATCCCAAAGTTAGCATTTAACGCGAGGTTATAATGCGCTTAAGAGTATATGGTCAGGCTGCACTACAAACAGCATCAGAGAAGGGTCTCTGAATGCTGCAGAGGGGCTCTGCTCATGCAGGGGCACCCTCTCACATAGGAACCAAGCACTCTGCCTTCAGGATTGATAAGGCCTGTCATAGGAGTGACTTATAGGTTTATATGTGTGTATCTAGGTAGTGATATAGGTAGCCTATATCACAGTAAGGGGTGCATGCACCACCTTACCCAGGCTGCAGTAGCAGGCCTGTGGTGTCAGATTTAGTCTGCTTCCCAGGGGTGGCATAATACATGCTTCAGCCCCTGGTAGGCCTGTGAAGTACCTATGCCCTTGGCACCTAAGGTACCATATACTAGGGACTAATAAGGTACCACAGTATCCAATCACTAGTGCACCTAGAGTGCACTCCAAGTCGTTTAGAGAGAACAGAGAGGCTGGGGCCCTGAGTGGCAGGGTCCCAGCCTGACTAAAGCCAGAAACCAGTGTAAACATCATAAAAAAAAGTGGGGGCAACATAAGAGGCAGATCCTACTCTCCTACAGTCACTGGTTACTCTTATTTTAAATAATTAACAATACAGTGTAACCATTCATAAAATGGAAAACCATACCAACATAACCTTTCTTTTAATACTTGCAGGGGACCTGAATTTCACATTAGAGCCCCTTGAAGTGATGTCAAATGTCACTGAGGTGAAGGATGAGGAATGGGGGAATCCCTAGCCTGAGTCATGTTGGCCCTCCTAGGAATACAATAGTTGCATTCCAACTAGTGTTTTTTACACTCAAGTATAGCCTCCAAGCTTGCAAAGGGTGTTTGACTTTGCATAAGAAACATAGACCTACCTTCAAAAGGGTTAATTGTTAAATCAGAAATGATTATGTTTTACTAGATCTTTCTCTGTGGTCCTATCTGATTGACATGAGGGTATTACAGAGATTTGATAATATTCATAATGCCCTCACTTTAGAAATGGATCACAAGCTTATTTTCCATTTCTTCAAACCAGAGAGCAATCTGACCAATCCAATTATCCTTAGTAACAACAGAAGGAGTGTCAAATGGCCCACGATTCAGGGGGATGAAGACCCTCTTGCTCAGATGTATGCCATTGTAGCACACTCACTAGTTGAGATCATTAAGCATGTTGATGAGAAGCAATTAATCCTGGATATTTTTTAGTGGATTAATGGGTAAGGTTAAGATTTTTTTTTATAAGACTGCGAAGTGTATAGCCATAAGTAAGAAAAGCAGAATGGGTTTATGATTAATGTAAGGAAGCAAGAATGAAGCCGAT
This sequence comes from Calotriton arnoldi, assembly GCA_963921515.1. Lineage (NCBI taxonomy): Eukaryota > Metazoa > Chordata > Amphibia > Caudata > Salamandridae > Calotriton > Calotriton arnoldi. The sequence continues at coordinate 634,702 of CAWUFW010008447.1, read as the reverse complement.
GGGTGAATTAAAAAATGGCTGTAGAGGCACTGTGGGCTAAAAAGGAAACAATACAAAGTGGTTCATAATGATGGCAAAGGGAATTGGGAAGAGAGGCTATGGAGAGATCTAAAAACTGTGGAACAAACCAAGGACAGTAGACAGTTTTGGCATACCTTAGCAAAGGGGTTTTGCAGTCAAATTATTGAAGAAGACTCACACATCCAACCTCAGTCCTTGGTAACTCATTTGGGTGTACTCTATGCTGAACAGGATGATAAAGGGATGAGGGGTAGTGATCTAGCATGTGTACATAACAACAGTAAGCCTTGGGACAAAGATCAGATTTTCTTTAGCGTGGAGGAAACTAAGTTAGCCCATATTACTTTGCAAAGGGACAAAGCACCAGAAATGGATAAATCCCAGGTGATCTCTTCCTCTCAGAACCCAAAGTATGGTGCGCCATTTTGAACCACAGTTTTAACGCCATTCTATAAGCTGCAGAGGTTCCTGACTCCAGACTGGGAGCAGAGGTAGTCCCTGGATATAAGAAGGGAGATAAAAGAGATCCAGCGAACTACAGCATCAATAGCCATATTGATACTTTACAAAAATTGTTTTGCAGGCATCTTTTGGTGAGGCTACAGGACTGGATTAGGAAGTGCCAGATTTTTTCACCCCTGCAGGCTGTCTTTAGAGAGCACACAAGCACTACAGACTAATTATTCAGATTTTTAATTATTTTATGGAAATATGTGGTTATTAAAAGGGAACACATATAGTAGTGTTCAGTGAACTTATGTACTGCATTTAATCTCATCCCACAGAGATAAAATGTGGGCAGCACTAAAGCAGTTAGGGGTCCCAAATTATTTACTGCAAGTAATTGTCAGACTTCACAGGCTCAACTACACCCAAAAAAGATGGGAACGAAATGGTGAATTACTAGAGCGTATAAGGGTGAACAGAGGGGTGCGGCAAAGGTGTGTACTGGAACTGACTCTGTACACCCTATACATCAACGGGCTGATTAACTCTCTAGTTGAATATAAGGGTGACCCCCTAAGATTGTTGAACACAGTTGTGTCCCTCCTATTTGCTGATGATAATCCACTTATCTGTAAGACTCCGATGGGGCTACAGAGTTTATTGGATTGATTTTCAGTATCTTGTGAGACACTTGGGTTAGAGGTTTCCATCGATAAGACTAAGTTCATGGTGTTTAACCCACATAACTCCTTCAGAGGCAAGGTTAAACTGGGTGAGACTCTACTGGAACTAGTCAAGCAATTTGATTACTTTGGGGGTAAGGTTGATGAATACATTATTATGGGTTCCTCAAATCACTAAGGACCAGTTAATTTTACAGATTGTAACCTCTGCTCAAAAAATTGAAAACATCTATCATCAGGCCAGCTACCCCGGTTATTAAAATCTATTGGACTAAGGGACTTGGAGCTGCATTATACAGAGCTGAGATTCGGAGATTGATAAAACTGAAAACATCTTCATGAGATCGATTCTTGATTTACATTGGAATTCAACCTTGAACTCCATTCGCTTGGATCTCGGACTAAAAAATATAGTAAATGTGGCAGCGTTTAGACCCTTAGCCTATTGGATTCAACTGGTCTAATAATTCTCTGCTTCCTATGAGACAATCTTTTCTTGAATTGATCACAATTAATACCAAAGGGAGTATACTTTGGCTCAATGATCTCAAGACATGGTTGTATAGACTTGATATGTGTGAGCTTTGGGCAAATCCTGAGTGTATTCAGAAAAAGCACCTTGAAAGGTCTTAAAAGAGATATTGGTATCATATTGGTGGTCTTTGATTGAGCCATAGTACTGTTGGAGGGTTGACTTGAAGAGGTGTAGATTTCAAAAATAACATGCATTGTGAGGATTGTTTGAATCGTATTGAACCCCCTCCAGCGAAATCTTTATATTTACATTTTAGATAAGGCATTCTGCCAGTTAATTTTTTTTGCAGCAAATTGAATGGTTGCAACATTGCCCCAAAGTGTCCGTCTTGTTTAACCAGTATCAAAACAGAAGAACGTTTTTTTATTCTTCTGTCCTAGATACACTGATATAAGGAGAAGCTGGCTAATTCTTATTAGTCGTATTTTATAAGATATTTGATAACTATAACTAGGATTCTAAGAAGTGATATCACAGAATGGTTCTTTTTTGTCTTGTCACAATATTTATTATATATATTGTGGCTAGGGTGTAAGAATAACATAGACGGAATAGGGGCAGGACTCTGCCCCAACCAAATGCACAGCTAAAGTCGCCTGTAGGCAGTCATCTCTTTCAAACAAATTTCTCCATATATTCCAACTTTATCCATATTTTCGACACTGTAGCTAAACTTATTGTCAACATTGTTTCTCTCGCCACACGCGGAGTGGTTCTTGCCAATTTTCATAGTTTCTGATGATTATGCTGGGCCATCCGAACCTCTAGCAAAAACCACGAATGATGCAAATTCGTCTGAGGCAGTGTTATTTTATTAAACCCAATGCATTTCGGGCAACTGGGTGCCCTTCGTCAGGGGTCACTACAATGACAAGTAAAAAAGCAAATATTACCATATTACACCTCTCATTACCTCAATATTCATGCATTGATATGCAGTTAATTAAAATGCTCAACGTAATTTAACATGCTTGATAAAAAATGTTTACGACCACAGAATATATCCGAAAACTGAAAGCTGACGGGACTCTAACCCTTTCTCCCGTGATGTTATTTCTCTCAACCACACAACTCCTAAACCCAACTATCTACTTTCATATGCTGACATGTCACCGTTCGACATTGCATACATACACTATGTGTTAATCCATTCTACTACACCCACCTGTCCCACTGGACTGTAACCTGCATTCCCCTTCATCCGCGCAATATCTCATTCACACCGACCCCATTTATAATCACTAACTTACTGCGCTCCCGCCCCAATATACTTTCATCCACCCGCTTTCAGCCACCTATCCAACCACACTCGCAACTTAGCACACACAGTGTTATGAACATACTCACTTTCCACATCTTTCAAACACCACACATCATCAACGAACCCATACCTTTCTAACATCTATCGTAACTCATGCAATCATTCGCTCCCGACTATAAATTTCCGTTACTTAAATCTTAACGCTACTGTCACACCACTCCTTACCTGCCGAAGCCGTTACCACGCAAACATCCTCAGTTCTCCTCCCCATCTGGTAATACCCTCCCTTCTTCCCACCCCTCATTTAAACACGTTACAATTCTTCCCTATTGGTCAGCTATTTACTCTTTTCCCGCCAGCAAAATGACATCAACGTAATATAATCAGTTCTCGGAACTCCATTTCCCATAATCCATTGCTATTGTGGGAGCCTCAAACTGCAATTGGTAAGTACATGAATCAAAGGTGTCATTTATAAAAACGGAACTACGTTCATTGTCATCGAGTACTCGTGAAGGTTTCTCCAGTTCATATACTTTGCTGAACTGTCTTTCATGACGATCCACAATGTTTCGCCTGCCATGTGGAGTAGAGCGATGTCCGTTGTTTATCTTCTTATATCCTTGACTTCTTAGGTTGGTGCTATCCCGATGTAGGGCATACGTTTCAACATGAATTTCACAAGAGTAGGGATGCACACCTTTTTTATGTTCATTTTCACAATTTATCCATTTTTACAACTGAATGCGTGCTATTTGGTATGGTGCCATGCCCGAACGGCACTGAGTGAATAGCAAGGTGTAAGAATAACATCGAAAAGACTAAGTTGATGGTGTTTAACCCACATAATTCCTTCACAGGTAAGGTTAAACTGGGTGAGACTCTACTGGAACAAGTCAAGCAATTTGATTACTGGGGGTAAGGTTGATGAATACATTATCATAGGTTCCTCAAATCACTAAGAACCAGTTAATTTTACAGATTGTAAGCTCTGCTTTGGTCAAAAAATGTAAAACTTCTATCTTAAGGCCAGCTACCCCTGTTATTGAAATCTATTGGACTAAGGGACTTGCAGCTGCATTAAACAGAGCTGAGATTCTGGGATTGAGTCACATAGGGGCCATTGAAAAAACTGAAAACATCTTCATGAGATTGATTCTTGATTTACCTCAGAATTCGCCCTTGAACCCCCTTCACTTGGATCTTGGACGAAAAATATAGTAAATATGGCTGCGTTTAGGCCCTTATCCTGTTGGATTCGACTTTGGTCTAATAATTCTCTGCTTCCTATGAGACAATCATTTCTTGAATTGATCACAATTGATTGATACCAAAGGGAGTATACTTTGGCTCAAATATGTCAAGACATGGTTGTATAGACCTGATATGTGTGAGCTTTGGACAAATACCGAGTGTATTCATAAAAACATCTTTCACGGTCTTAAAAGAGATATTGGTATCATATTGGTGGTCTTTGGTTGAACCATAGTACTGTTGGGGGGTTGACTTGAAGATTTGTAGATTTTAAAGATAACATGCATTGTGAGGGTTGTCTGAATCATATTGAACCCACTCAAGCAAAATCTTTACATTTACATTTTAGATAGGGCATTCTGCCAGATAATGATTTTTGCAGCAAATGGAATGGTTGCAACATTGCCCCAAATTGTCCGTCTTGTTTACCCAGTATCGAAACAGAAGACATTTTTTTGTTCTTCTGTCCTTGATACACTGATATAAGGAGAAACTGGCTGATTCTGATTTGTCGTATTTTATCTATAAGATATTTGAGAACTATAACTAGGATTCTAAGAAGTGATATCACAAAATGGTTAATTTTTGCCTTGTCACAATATTTATTATATGCATAGTGGCTAAGGTTTAAGAATAAATAATCACCGCTAGAGAATGTATTTGCTACATGCTGACACTGATTTGAAATTTTAGTCTAAATTTCATTGTACAAGTAGTAATATCATATATAATGCACAGCATTTTAGGATTTTAACTCAATGATCTATTGGATTGTTCAAGTCATGTCAAAAATAAAGTTTATTTAGACCGTTGGTCTTTAAACCACATAAAACATATCATTTTATATAAATATTCTTAAGAAATTACAAATTCATCATCCTACGCCATTCTATAATCCAAATATTCCCATAAATTGCATTCTGTTTTCTCGAATAACTCCATTCGTGAACTGTGTATAAATGCATATTACAACAAAGTCTGGATAGAGCTAAAATCCTATAAAATTATTTTAAAATAATAAAAGTTTCATTAAGATCTCTATACCTCATTGCTTCCACCATACTTGCAACCAGGCAATTTTCTATTCGATAAAAAACCTATTTGCAGCCTGCATATACTTTCCAATGGCTATTGCAATATCAAGATTTTCCATATCCGTGAGAAGCTCACATGCTTGGGTCCGCGACCTAATATCATATTTTAAAAAGATTGGGCGTAAAAGCTGTTTTCGCTGATCTAACAATTTTTGACAGTCCATTAAAATGTGCAAACTATTACATTTCATACCCATCTTACACGTACATTTACCATCAGGTCGCATCAATTCTGTTTTTATTTTGCCATTTGACATAGCAGGATTGATACCAATTCTCAGCCTTAATACTTCCATTCTAAGCCATTGGTTAGGTAAAGTGTCTAGTTAAGGGTACCAGAATTCTTTCTCCCAACTGTTTCTCATAAACTTCACAGAGTCTTTCTTACTCAGGTACTCCATATCTAATAAGCTAGACAATTCTTTCCCTAACAATCTAAGTACACTCTTTGATTCGTCAATGTGCAAAGTCTGTGGATCAATTTTCACCTTCAAGTGATCACAAATGGTATAAAGTTTCTTTCTTGTTGATTTGACCCATTTCAGTTCACTACACTGAATCTCCTTCATACACCATTGGGACACTTTCGTAACTTCCCCCACTCCCAGACGTTTCCAAAATCTAAGTAGACCTATTTGCACCTGAACATTCCAAGCGCTCAACCCTAGCTCTAATCTAATAGCCTGGATCATTGAGGAGCTAAGGAGGGACAATAAGGATTTTAAACATTTCCCTTCTTCATTATCCCAAGAACTTTTGCCGCCTAGACAAAGAATTTCTGCTCCATACTGAAGTTGCGGGGGATCATTGCATTATAGGCCGTCAACAGGGGTCTATGTGACATATCACCATAACTACGATTGGATTTTTTCAGCCCACATACCGACAATTGGACTTTTATTTTCTGTGCCTCCAAATGCGTACCCCACTTTAAAGAATTGACAAACCAAATTCCAAGGTGTTTGTGCTCATTAACAATATCTAATTTGGTTTGTCCCAGATACCAATTAAACTTCATTTTTCTCTTCCCAAAACACAGGACTTTCGTTTTATCCATGTTTACTGTAAGTCTTTTTGCCGCACAATATGTGCTAAAAGCATTTAGCTTCCTTTGTAGACCCATCTCGGTCTGATCTAAAATTACTAGATCATCGGCATACAGCAAACAGGATAGATGCTTCCCATTTACTTTTGGGCTAGCGCTTCTGACAGTCCCCAGTATGGATGGCAGATCTGCTAAAAAAATGGCAAAAAGAAGCGGGGCCAAAACGCAGCCCTGTCTGCCCTTACTGGTATTTTTTCAAATATAGACCTTTTGGACTATGGGCCGACAACAAGCCAGGCAGATAAAGTGAATATATGCACCATTAAAATTAATGAAGGTAAATCACCAGTTTGTATACATATTGAGATTTATAACTCACGTTTCTGAGGGGTCGCCATTGCGAAATTACCCTCCTGGCAAAAAAAAAAAAAATTTTTTTAAGGAGCCCATGTGATAGAGGCTAAGTTGTAATGTTCATCGGAATGTTTGGGATGAGATGATTGTCAGCCTGAACTAATTATTAATGTTTAAAATGGGCACAACAATTGATTAAGAAATAACTGTACAAAAATGGTTGAAAGTTAATATGGCAAAAATTGATTAGTGAAGTCTAATTTTTAATTTGTACAAAAATGGTTGTAAGTTTAGACGGTATAGAGTGACCTATGAAGTTTAGTTTTCAAATATATTAAACAAATACATTGTATTTGCCTTATGCAGGATTGAGACCAAAGGCAACTAAACAGTGCCAATAAGAGAGATTTATGTTTGTCTTGAAAAATATGGGATATCAATAGAACCATCGAAACGCGTCGACGCCTCATCTCACATAATCCGTGGAAGTAGCTAATTCTGTAGATAAGGAAAATAGATTATATCCAGGATTAGCCACATAATTGTTTAGATCGGATATGTTGTTTAAATGACAAAATGTAGTGTCCCTTTTTTTCTCTCTTTTCTGATGTAATGTCTGTACGTATGATTAGAAATATATGAATTTAATGCTTTTTATAGGATACATGATTTTAACTGTATAAGAATTTGAGATCAATGTTACTGTGATTGTTTTTATAGTGTTTTTTAACTATTGTCGTGATATCTGTGACTTTTTACAATAAAAGCATATATTTGAGGAATATAACAAACAATTGTTGTATGTGCAACTTTTTGAGATCTACCACATGGGTTGTTAACTTTAAAAAAAAATGTTTTTGCTGTGTACTTTGGGATTTAGTATTTAACCAAGTGATCGTATATAATTTTCCACTGAGGGATATTTGTTCCTACTTGTCAGTAGCACCCTATTCCCCTGGTCTGGTACAAGGGGTCCCTCTCTTTTTAATTATATATGAAGTCTCAGAGACAGCAAAGACTTCATTTAACTCTGGGTACCGCCTCTGGAACCGTGGGTTTCAGTTGCCACAGAGGGGGAAAGCAGCTGTCACCGACACCACTGCTGGCTCCATGTGAAGGCACCGCAGAAGGCACAGCTGCACTTCGCACCGCAATCCTGGTCTCACCGACGATGACCGCTGCTGCTACCGAGCCGCTGCTTGCACCATGACCTGTGGCCACCACACTCTGCACCGCCTCATTTCACTCCCTCGCCCTGGTCTCACTGACGCGGTCGCTGCTCGCTGACCTCCACACTCAAGTCTGCACCGTGGATTGGGGGCACCGCTCGTAAGTAACATGACTCACTGCCACGTCCCACACCGCAGTCTGGGCCGACCAAAGGCAGCTTCGATTAACCGGCACTGCCACTTGCACTGTGACCTGTCAGCACCGCAACGAGCACTGCCCCATTTCGCACAGCAGCCCTGGTCTCACCGACACCACTGGACGACCGTCACCGGGCTGCTGCCTGCACTGCGACTTGAGGGCACCGCATGATGCATCACTACACTTCACATCACAACCGTGATGGTAGCCACGACCGTAGCCACGACCGACCCGCACCGACACAGTCTGCTGGAACCAAAGGTACTGTTTACGAGTCTGGTGACACTGAAGCCGGTGCGCACCGACGCGGCTTGCCAGAACTGTTGGATTCACCGCAGTAGCCCCGGACGGAGCTACCGACTTTAAGGAACTGCATTTTAAAGCCATTCTTGCAAAGTGGATATTTTTGATTACTGTATGTTGGTCTTTTATTGTTTTGGTTTTGTTTGCACATTATATTGGTTATTTTTCTAAAACTTGTGTGGTGTCCGTTTGTAGTGTTTTCACTATATTAGTGTGTGTTATGTGCAAATGCTTTACACACTGCCTCTGAGGTAAGCCTGACTGCTCGTGCCAAGCTACCAAGGGGGTGAGCAGGGGTTATTTCAGGAGTGTAACCCCCTTATCCTGACTAGATGGAAAGGTCCCTATTTGAACAAAAGGGCAAACCATTGCCAACTAGAGACCCACATTTGTAACCGAAGACTTTTGCCATTTTTAAAAGTGGTATAAATAGTGGGCTCTGAGCAGAAAATGTGACCTACACCCCCCGGATGCAGTTACCTCAGGATTTGCAGCTGGAGTAAGCAACCCATTTGCACTTGCACCCACACCTCTAACGCCCCTAAAGCTAGGATTTAAGGGCTACCCCTGATACCAGAACCTCAGTTCTGACAACCTGCATCGAAGAGGACAAAGAAGATTCCTGTGTCTGCGACAACAGAACTTGCACAAAGCAAAAGAGGAATAGTCTGTCCCTGTGGCAACGTTCCTGGAACTGCCTGATCAACACTCGTCCTAAGCTAACTCTCAGTTCCTCCAGACAGATTAACCCCTGTGAGAACCTGAAGTATCCTCAGATTTCCCGGGACTAGTGGCATTAGTCCCCTGCAAACTGCAGGTAAAACAACACTCTGGGTCCGAAGATTCGATGGCCATCGAGTCCTCAGAGGGATCGCCCAAATCCAGATGGCCTAGTGCATTGTGGGAACTGTAGTCCTGCCTTCCATGAAGGCAGGTACTGTATTCCAAAGGACTACTCAACATCAAAGTACCTTTTTCCAATGATTACCGTTGCCAAGGCATGTTGGTCACCAGTCTGGCAGCTGACCCCTGCACTCAATGCTGCACCTAGAGAGAACTCCATCCGACCTCCAACCGATATCAGCGACCACCCTGTTGTTGTGTTTTTGCATCTTGTTCCCTGCAGCATTGTGTAAGCAGCAGTGTTCCCTTGAAGGCGCGCGCATGCGCGCCCGCGCACCTCGGTGCCCCAGAGCGCGCAGTGCTGTGTGTGTGGCGCGCACACACATCCCCCGAGACCATTCGCGCCGAGAAAAACGGGCATTTCCAAGTTGCAGTGAAGAGGCATTTAGCAAGTGCTCAGAGCACTTGCTAAATTTCTTTTGTTTTCTAGAGTGCTGCCGGGCTCATTGTGTGCTTTTGTTTAAGTATTTCGTGTTAATTGCAGAGCCCGTCACAAGCTGCGATTAACACAAATGTTTTAAACAAAAGCACACAATCTGCCCGCAGCCGCACTCTAGAAACCAAAAGAAATGCAGCACCAAACACAGCGTGTGCTTTTAGAATCACCTAAAGCACACGCAGTGTTTGTAGACTTGTTGCATTTCTTCTCCTAATAGACCTGGGCTGCGGGGTGATTGTGTGTCTTTTTAAACTTTCATGTTAATTGCAGCTCATGACGGAGCTGCCATTAACATGAAAACGTTAACAAAGGCACACAAGTATTTTGGAAGTCAGTATTCCCGCACACCAACAACGATTCAGTTCTATTTCCCACTGGTGCTACTCACACACCAACATCTGTTGCCCAGATAGCATTAACAAATGAGGCTTCATAATGTAAGAGTGTGTTGGAGCAAGGTAAATAAAATAAATTTTTAACTCCCCATAATAGGGATAATAATTTAACGATATTAATTGTTTGCCAAATTAACCAACAATCTGCACTTTTTATAAACATTTACATGAATGGTAACTGCTGTTTATGTGCAAAAACTAACTTATTTACAAATTGTAAAGTAAAACAATATTAATATAGTGATTTGCAGTACTAATTAGAGCAAAATCGCATGATTTGTGCTATGTAGTAAAATTGTATTGTGGCAAAGAATGCGGATGGTAAGTAAACATGGCTTTAAATGTCGCTTCTGCTAGGTAACACCTAACTTGGGTACTTAAAATGACGGGTGGGAAACAGAAAGGCTTATTTTCTTTATTTTAATTATGATTGTGTTTGTTCTTATGATAGTTTGTTCGGGCCTGCTAGGCCATGCTGCGAAAATGGCTGCCGAGGCAGATGAGGTCATGCGCAGACACAAAGAAGGCCTCTAAGCGGAAGAAAGCCATCGAGCTAAACCACGTGGGTACAGCTCGAGCCCAGAGTGAGAAGTGTCAAGGTCAGGCTGATGTGACTTGAGGAGAATGCCAAGAAAGACTCAGCACGCATCCGTGAGAATGGAAGATGAACCCAAATGAATTAACAATGGACTGCTTAAAATGTGACCATCAAAAGTGAAACATTTAGTGAACTGTCAATTGGACTGCTATTACCCAAAGGTCGTGTGAAAATATAATCCTTAAAACAATTTTAGAACCGGTTTGAACAAGGAGGGCAATGAGGTGATTCTTGCCACCCCTCCAATGGACCAATTAGCGTGATTCTCGCCCCCAAAGGTTGCAACTTTTTGTTTAGTAAGCTAGTAATAGGGTGTAAGAGGACCTACTCTTAAGAAAGAGGCTGCTGATATTCTTTTTTCGCGTCACCATTTCTGCATATTTTTCTTTGGAGCACTGAGCGTTGATGCGGATGGAGCTGCTGCTATTTTCTATAGGCTGTTTTTTCTTTATAAAATTTGCCTTTTGAACTCTAAAACTTGACTGGGAAGAGGAACGAGACCGATGCGGGAAACCTGTAAGGGAGGTCCGTCGAGAAGGCCTTTAGTGGGACAGTCAGTCAGTTTTGGGAGTTCCATGCTGTGATCTGCTTTTGGTGAATTTTTCTAAACTACAACAAATGGGTATGCATATAATCTTTTATAAAATGTATTTCTTATATGCTATTGAAGTGTATTAAAGTGATTAATAAACTAAGAATCTCACTCATGCAAACTGAATTTAGATAAAATCTATTTCTAATTAATTCTGAGTCTGTGGTTCTTTAGTTTATTTAATGAATTTAACATGTATTAGGGTTTTAAAAGATTGAGCTGGTCTTAATCACCATCAACTTATTCTACTAGTTGGTCCATCGACCAAAAAGCGGAATACCTTGATGTTTTAGAACCGTCAGGATTAGAACTGAATAAACATGGTTGTTTAAGATAATATCCTGTTGACTTTAATAAGGTATTCCGTTCTTTCAGCAATTTCGTTCTTCTCCTTAGTGAAAGTGGATGTGATCCAGGGAATAAATGAGAGAGTGTATGATTATGTGGTGTTATGGGCCCCACCGTCATATGGTATAGTTGTTGTGAATGATCTTTACCTGGATGTTATGTCCAAAGGAGAAGAATTTATATTAGCCGCGCTGGATCAGATTTCTAAAAAAGTAGAATAAGTTGATGTTTTAGAACCGTCAGGATTAGAACTGAATAAACATGGTTGTTTAAGATAATATCCTGTTGACTTTAATAAGGTATTCCGTTCTTCCAGCAATTTCGTTCTTCTCCTTAGTGAAAGTGGATGTGATCCAGGGAATAAATGAGAGAGTGTATGATTATGCGGTGTTATGGGCCCCACCGTCATATGGTATAGTTCTTGTGAATGATCTTTACCTGGATGTTATGTCCAAAGAAGAAGAATTTATATTAGCCGCGCTGGATCAAGTGCATGTCCCATTTATTATTCATGTAGCTTTCCTTTTAAGGTGTGTGTAGAGTTATTTTACATGCATTACCTGAAGGTGATTGACCAACTAAAATTGCGAAAGAATAAGAATATTTTGAAGTTTTTCAGGCACATCTTTGCCCCTGTCCCCCCACACTCAGATACTGAACCCCATGCACTCAGTTGGCAATCCTGTGTGATAGTCAACTGTGCAAACAAGTGACTGTCAACCTGAGCCAACAGAGAGCGTCTTTAAAGAGGGGCCAGCTGCGGATAATTGGGCTTTTGGTAGTGTGCGAGGCTGATTGCAGGATTGCACTTGGTTTAGATGGTGCTCCCCGAAATGCAGCACTGCAGGCCATTTTCAGTGTGTGCTCTCCTCTGAGAAGGTGGCTGTGCAGCTTGGCTCTGTGGTTCATGCGATGGGCATGGCTGCTGTAGGCGTGCATACACTAACCGGGTAAAATAATGTGCTCTGGGGTCAGTGACACCTAAAGAGGCCGTGTTCTAAAATGTGCAAAGAAAAGCATGCTAAAATATATATCCACCCTGAACGGCCCAGCCATGCAAAATGTTCAATTCATTCAAATTACACTAATCTGACATGTTATTTGAACTGAAACATGGTTAAATAACCGGTCAGGCCCGCACTTCTACGTCTCTCCGTGATGGCTTTAAGACTGCAGCCATAAATCCTACCTGTGATGGAAGTGTTGTAGTTCTATTCAGGGATGATATCAGCTGCATGTTAGTTAGCGCACAAGTTGGCATCTGATGAGTAGTTGAAAACGTGGAATTTGTAGTTTGTAGATACCATACAGATACTAACTCTGAGCTGCCTTCTGGTCTAACGTCCTCTGGGAGAATGCTGCTATAGACTTGATTTAGTTTTATGTGCGGCTGACTCGAAACCCTGCACAGAGGCATTGTCCCAGTCACAGATCGGATGGCACCAGTGGAGAATACCTATGGGAAGCCGGCTGTTCGTGGTGCTTTTAAGTGTGTCCTAAGTACAGGGCCCCCGACCCATGCACACGTGACTGCAGCTTGCTGACTTTTAGTCAGCAACATTAACACTGAGCAGTCCATGCTGGCTATCTGTCTAGGAGGCTGGGACGAAAGCAAATAGAGAGAGTGGAAACCATGCATCAGACCTGCTTCCCTCAACCCGCAAGCACAACAACCACTCAGCACTGCGCAATTCTGATAATAATGTTAGCTCTTACAGTGGCTGCTGTTAGACCCCGATCATGGTGTGAAGTACAATCTGCTCAACAGCACAGAGCAGCACTGACCCCATCATGGTGTGAAAGTGCAACCTGCTCAACAGCACAGAGCAGCAGGCACCGATGGGTCTGGCAATGACAAGAGGTGCCCCTTGTCTGCTCTGGCGGCGGGGGCAGCAGGCCCAGCAAAGAAAAATTAAGGTGCTGCCCACAGCCTCAGTGACTGCTTCAGGTCGCCAATCAAGCACTGCAGTGAATTTTATTGTTTATAACACCCCTCACAATATTAATTTTGCTGACTGAAAGTCAACAAACTGCTCAGTCACGTGTGCATGGGTCGGGGGCTCAATTCGTAGTGTGCTAAGAGACCACTGCCACGTGTTATGTGCAAGAACCTTAAAGGCCGAGCTCGGATTGAGTAGAGCCGGCTTAGTCACTGAGTCACTGTCAGCCGAGAGTGGAATGCAGCCTGAGGAGAGCAGGGAGCTTAGGCTCAGGCTGACATCGTAAATTAAAATTACATCTATTTTCAAGAACAGAAGCCAGTGGCATTACAGACCTCACTGTGAGCCATCGTCCATGACGACGAGTCTCCACCAGCCCTGTCCGGTCGGAGGGCATCATGAGGGAGGTGCAGGCAGCTACCGGCCGCAGAACTCCTTAGAAACAACTGCGCTCACTGCCCGGCCCGCGCAGCAAGCGTCCCGGCCTGGCCTGCCCCCTAGTAACTTGTCTTCTCTGCAAAGAAACAATGTTGCAGTCACCTGACGTGAATGCCGGCGCGGTGCTGCAGCCACGAGCCCATCTCTGAGCTCAGCCTGGAAACGCAACCGGACCCAGTCATGGATTTCATGCATACTTAGTATAAATGTAACACCAGGAGGGCAGAGCAGTGCACTGCACAGTGTAGTCCCACACAATCTGTGGCTGCCAGAGCAGCACGCGTCTGTCATACTTTGCTCAGAGAGTGCAATAGCAGCGCTCCCGTTTCCAGCTTGTCAGCAACTTCCCGGCGCTATAAATGCGTGACTTTTCATTTTAGTGCGGTGATGCGGATCACCACACTAAAATGCGTTAGTCCCACCCCTGATGCGTGATACTTGGCAGGGCTGCACAATCACCCCGCAACTGCGCTCTATTAAGAGAAGAAATGCAGCAAGCCTACAAATGCGGCATGTGCTTTCAGTTGAAATAAGCTTAAAAGTGGAAGCACAAACCATTTGTCTCCGAGCCATGCAGCTTCTGTCATCAGCACTTCTCCTCCCTTTTTCCACAAGAGCAGTTCAAGCATGAATGGCAAAATATCCTAATTTGCAAATGTTTTCTATATAATTCTAGTTCTGCAATATTTACTGCATAATGCATCATCTGCTGCATAATTTGACGATTTTAACTAATAAATTGTTTGTAGCTCAAACGGATCAAATGTTACTAAAAAATGTGACTTGTGTTTCTGCGAAGTGGACGGCCCTTTGCAAAGGTTGACTGATCACCTTTGTCACTGCTGGATTTGTATGTTACACTGGTATTAATAAGGCAAAATTTTTCCAGAGACTGTTAGCATGTGTAAAAATGTAAAAATAATAAAGTATCAGAAAATATACTGCATTACGCTGCAGTCTTTTTTTTGGCTGCATAATTTAGTCAACACTGCGGCATAATTTTGTCCTCCATTGCTGCATAATTCCAGTGGTCCCAAAGCAGGCAACACATGTTAAACGTGCTTGTGCATGAAGCAGAGAGACTGTGAAATTTGTGAACTTAGTTTGGTGTGCTTGCAAATCCTGCATTGCAGACCCCTGGTGAGTTACAGCTACTACTGCTGAAACCAGGCCAACGGAGGGACCAATAGGTGAGGCAGCCTGGCCTCAAGGGCAGGGCCGGCTTTAGCGCTGGTGGAGCCCTGTGCGACAATGTTTGTTAGTGCCCCCCCCCCAATGACTCCCTCCGCCACTGATTCCCTCACTACCACCCTTTAACAGTGCCCCTCAAGTCTCCATAACCACACTCTCGCTCAGATGAATTTAACTTGATTTACAGCACCACTGATACCAGTGTAGGGTGTCAGATCACTTTACATCACACTCATTACACAGAGACAATTAATCATATGTGTGTAAATCTCTGTAAAGGAAATATTACATAAGACAAAGGACTACAAGGTGTAGGAGTCACATGACATCCATACTAGTAGGCAGTATAGTTTAATAGTGATTGGTCTGGAGAAACACACTGAATTTAGAATGTAAACTCTGAATTTAGAACGTAATACCATGATTGGGGGTTCTCTTTAATAACCAGAATAGATTTCTATTCAAATGAACCCTTTTGCAACATTAGGATAATCAGACTGGGGAAAAACATGCAGCTCTTAGATGACAGTTAATAGCTCACTGTTCTATGTTAGGATTTTGACTTATAAACTGCAAGTACCAAAAGGATCTCACTGACAAAAGCAGTAACCAACTGACCCATTTACATTATGTGCACTTTGTGATCTGGATGGTACATGTTCTTTGCAGCAGGCAAATTAGCCCTCTGCATTACGTTTCCATGAGTCAAAACTGCCACACAAAACTCATCTGTTCATAATGTGCACTTATTATGGTTACCACTTAGTACATATCTTAGCGGAATTGGTAGTGACAAACTAAATATTTTATCTGTATCTTCTGAGAATTTTTGTCCCCCATGAAATTTTATCTCTGTCTTTCTTTTATACCTTAGTTATTTCATTGGATGTGTTACGATGCATATTGTTAATTATATGAATTGTTCCTGAGGCAACTTGTTGTTATTATTCTCAATATGGATGACTTATGTTATGATCTTCCCTATGTCCACCCTTCCTCCCCCTCCCTTCTCTCCTTTTTCTCTCCCTTTCACAAAATGTATAAAGACTTTTTATGGTTCTTCTTATAGATATTTATTGCTACATATTTATTTTTCTTTATCAATATTGTTCTTGTATTTGTTTGATATGTAGTACATACTGAATTCAATAATGTCTTTTTTACCACAAAATTTCCACTTGACAAAACTCCAACTCTCTCTAGGAAGAACATTAATCACCAGAGTGATCATTACATTTTTATTGTTACCTATAATTGCTGGAGGCCAGGAAGAAGGCAGTAAGTGCTTTTAGAAACATAATATACTTGCAAGCATGACACCCCTCCCGAAGTCAGCTCCCGGCGCGATCGCACTGCCCTAGAGCCACCCTGCTCAAGGGTCCTGTGACCTCAGTGACTGTCGCGCTAGGGTGTGCTGCTTCATAGGCCTGCCCACAAGACTGGAGATGAACTTCAATATGGATTGTGGTTGACTGCCCTTTAAGGTTAACCCACAATTGCCACCGCTAGGGTCCACATGCTGGTGCTAAGACACCAGGGCTTCTAAGGTCTAGCGGGGTCTTCCAAGGTCAAGCAAGGGAATGTGCTCCCTCAGGAAAGTGGTCTGGTGGACTGATCATGAAGGCTGAAACTGGTTCCCCAGTTCCAAATTCGGCAGCTCTGACCATAGTGCCACATCCTCTCCTCCACTGAATACCATACTGCCCCACTGAGAAAACCTTGCACTGCCTTCAGCTACAACCTAATTGTGCCCCGCTATAAACTCCTGGATGCGACACAATTCAAATTACGCATTAGACAAGAGTAATATGCTGCCTAAAAAAACAAAAGTAACAACATCCCGGAAAAAGCAAACACTCATAGTGAATGCAAGTTTAAGTAAAGCATGTGAAATGTAAGCAGGAACAACATGGTTACCTTAACGCTTTTACATTCGTTATTCAGAAATCAGTGAGTGTTTTTGCCAGCGGCAGAGCAGAAGTGGACACTGTCCTTGTCTTCTCTGGGCAAGAAGGAAGAGACAGAGTCCTTTTCCTTCTCTACCCGCCCCGCCCCGAACTGCCACGAATGCCGAGCCTTATCTGTGGGCCTTGGCTATTTCTGCCATCCTGGGACGCATGTTTAAAATAAAAAAGCAGGGGAACGGAATCTATTAAATTAAAGAAGTAGGGGCACGCCGTGCCCTGCTGATCCCGCCCACTTCGACCACTGCATGTGTGGTGCTTTTAAAAAGCAAGCAGACTACTTCGAGGGTTAATGATCATCTTGCTACTAGAATGGCTGAGCTAGAGTGCATGAGGTGAATCAATATGATTGGACAGAGTCACTACAAAAAAATGTTTGTGCTTGCAGCCGAAAAAGAAAGGGAATCTGATGGACATAGTTTGTTTGGCAGTGAGGGGAGAAAACCCCGGCAGAGCTGCATTTTCATTCTATTGCTGAAAGATGTTTAATTCCCTTCTCTGTGCAGCATGCAGAGTATTCTAATGAAAGCTCTACTTTTTACTCTTGGGGTCCTGAATCACGTACACTTGGAATTACCAATCCCATTCCCTTTCCCTGAAAACCTAATTCTTGACCCCTGAAATGATGTACCCTCAGCAGCAGCTACCGTGTGACAAAGCAGTAAGACTGCGGCGCCCCATCTTTGTGGAGAAGGTGGTAGCTGAGGTAAGGGTTGGGTAAAGACCTGAATCTCACGAAGTCCATTTTCCAAGAAATGGGAGGTAAAGTAAGGTTCATTGACGGTGACACTAGTTAAACGACGATGATTCAAAAAGTGTGGCAAAGCAGATTATTTCCAAAACAAAGTGTTTTGAAGTATATAAGCGATTATTGCTTTAAACCCAGATCATACAAACAGAATGTTTGAAAATATGGAATATAAGCTTGTTTTTAAAAATGCCTCCTACCTCTGCTGGTCGCACTTAAACACTTGTGTGCCGCTCTGACGACAATCAAGTCCCGGGATCAAGTGACAAGACCAATACTGTGCCTCCGGTTCACGAAAGTACACATGTTCAGAGGGCACAGCAGGGGCTGAGAAGTTGACTGTTTTGTCAACAATCTCTGTCCAAGCTGATGTGGGGGCTTAGGAGGGAATGGGCCCAGCAGGCTGTAAAACTATAACATCCTGCACAAGAGGCTCAGGTAATGTGACTTCTCGGCTGGGGTGTGCGGGAAGGAAAAACAAAGCTACCACCCGCCGGTGTGTCCAATCTTCGAAGCATGTGTGTGCTTCTGGTCACCAAAAGGGTTGTGTGATTGTGGGAAAACAGCAGGCAAGACCCGCTCCATGGATCACCCACGTGATGGCTGGTACCCCCAGAGTAGACTCACAGGAAGGCTGGTTGGGGCACGGCTAATTGATCTGTTAAATTCTGGCCAGACTGCTCAGTGCTGTTCATGAATATTCTATCTCTGATGCATAGCATTTTAAATTTGAAGGCGCAGTTGCATGCTCATATATGTTAGACAATTTTAGCGTGCTGGTGCTGCCTCATTGGCAGTGTGCCTCAATTGCAGTATTGTCAGAGGGGCGCTAGAATGCGTGACTAAATGCATTTTAATGCGGTGAATCGGACACTAGCATTAAAATGCGTTAGTCGAAAGCCTGATGCGGCACTACCCTAACCCAGCCCTGAAACTGCGAAAAGTAAAATTATAATAACTATGTTATTATAATTTTATTTTTCCTGCTCAAAGAGAGCATTTGTTAAAGTTTTCATGTTAATCGCAACGCCCGTCATGAGCTGAAATTAACATGAAAACTTGAACAAATGCACACAATCACCCGCAGCCCAGCTCTATTAAAAAAAGAAATGCAGCAACATAGCTGCCAAGGTTTCAAATTGCTATGTGGTACGGTTTCAAACCTGCCTTAACACTGTTCACGTGGATCTGTATGTGAGGAAATGCACCGTCTTTTCACTTTTTGAGGCAAAAGTTTGGAGTGATATTTGGCGCTGCACCCACACACGCAGTCTGGTAACTGGCGCACATAGCCTTGGTTGCAGCCCACAGAGACCTTACACTACCGCACACAGAGGAAAAAAATTAGAGGGAACATTGGTAAGCAGTAAAAGCAGCTCTCCGGTGGCTCTCGTTCAGCACCAGGGACAGCCAGGATAATTCTGCAGCCTGGCGCCATAGGCCAGGTAAAATTGAACTGACTATCATGGCCTGGTCCTGGGATCTGTTTCCCCTTTACCCTGCAAGGGTTCCACGCAATTCGACCTGCTAGGGATCGATTGTCACTAGTGTTTTTTCCATTGACTGCAATGGTAAAGTCTCACTGTATTCTTTTGAACTGATTTCATATTGCTTCTAAAATCTATAACTCCGGTTATATGTATGCTATTCCATTCGTTTTGGTGTCTAAATTTAGATGAAAAAGACATTTTATTTTCATAAATTGGTATTGGATTTCTCTCGAGTCGTGTCAGTTACTTATCAGCCATGTTGGTACTCTGAAATGTTTAACATGTTTCCCTGGTAAAGCCTGACTGCTGTTTGTCGTGCTTCCAGGTCTGAGCTAAGGATTTATTATTGTGAATGCAAGGACCATCTTTGGGGTCTGTGAGAGTATTGCATGGTGAAGCCTAACCGGCATCACCACATAATACTTCAAGTCAAAAACAACTTTATTCGGTTCGACTGAGCCATAAAAGTTTACGATAAAATTATCACCATGTATTTAACAGTTACGAACAATAAATTAAGAAAAGAATAAATCATAAAATACCAGAAAGATAAAAATTCTTTACACACAGTAATTACATTAAAACAACATGGTAATATTTCTCGATCTAAAATAGTAATTTTATGGCAACATACAGAGAAGCCCTTCATTATGCAGGAGCACTGCATATCGTTTTCTGATAGCCAAGGAAACTTTGATATAATTGGCTACCGCAATACAAATATCAGGGGCGGCCAGTGAGTTAAAAAAGGTAAAACCATCAACATATGTGCATGGGCGGATTTTCCTTAATAATGGAAGTAGAAATCTACTCCTCGCCGTTTCATATAAAGTGCAGAATAAAGTAAAGTGCATAATGGTTTGGCTCGTTAAATTGTCACACGGACAGGGTGTGAGCTTATCAACCCACCCTCCTTGACGTGGAAATGCCAATAAAAAGTGCACGGTGCATAAACAGAATCTAGTTAAGTAAAATCTAGTTTGAAAATCGGTAGTAAAAGTTAAATAATATTGCAGCGGGCAAGGGGCAACTGTAGCGGGCCCATCTCGTCATACTTCATCTTCCTACAGAAATATCTATTTAACATTATTTGAGAAAAGGGAGAGCCTCATTGAAAAGAAACTGATTGTAATGTAGTGTACTAAGAGACTGCTAAATATGCATTAATCAATCACATCATACTCTGGCATAATAAATCCATAATTTCAAATGACAGAAGTGGCATAGTGGTATTAACTCAGCACTCAAACTAAAATGACTACAAATATTTGAAGTGAAGCTCAAAATGGAATATAATGACATTTCATTACACCCAAATGTTCTGTAGATGACTCTCTAATTTTTAAGTACTCTGTGAACTATTACTTCTATGGGCAACTTTGCTTGTATTCAATTTTTGTGTAGCATGTTAGCTGTTCTTAGCTGCTCTTTAATACAAATCAAATGTACGGCTATTCTCCTCTAGAGAACATTTATGTTGCAATATGTGCAAAAGGATACATTTCAGTATAGCCTTTTATATAAAAAGAGGAATATGAGAGCTCACCGTCAAGGTTATTTCAACCAGAATGTTGTTTAAAGCATTTATTTATTCATTTATTTTATTTGTGCACTCTTACAAACTAAAGGTGTCAGCAAGAGAGTAGTCAGAAAATTATAGTACACCCCACTTTGAACCAAAGTTCTGATGGCACCAAACAAGCGAAACATGTGAGCACCTCCTTCCCTAGAAGTGCACCATTGTCTCTTTCATCCAAGGTTCTATCCATTTATCCTTTCAACCTTCCATCAACTTACTGATATCCACTATTTCACTATTACATTCTTTCATCCATTCATTCTTTCATCCATCCATCATTCAATCTGTTTCGATTCCATCCATAGGCCATTCCATCCATCCATCCATTCACACATCCATCTTCTATGCATGCATCCATGCATACAACCATCAACCCAAACATCCACCCATCCAACCATCCATCCTCTCAAATGTCCCTTTACTCTGCTATCTTCTCACCTGTCCACCATCTATCCATTCACTCATCCTGTTGTTAGAATCGAATGCATCATTGCCCCGTCCCCCATGCCATATACCATGTTATGTTAGCATTCATGTAGCTATTTTATATTGATCGCTGTCGCAAATGTGTCTGACCCGTTTTTATTAAAGCTGTGCAAGCTAAAGTTAGCATCTGAGACGCCATTTTCTTCTCCTTGCAGCCGCCATGTTACACTATAAGCAAGGCCCGGTCTCTGTGCCCCCGCTCTCTGCTTGCCTCAGCAGAAAGCTGCTGTTCAGTTGTTCCCTCTTATCGTACTCAAGGTTGAAACCCAGATGTACTAAATGAATAGTTTATTCTGCCTACGCATGCCTATCCCTGGTCGTAGTTGGGCTCCCACACTGGAGAGAGCCGAGACTGAGCAAGATGACCTTGGGAGCCTGATAACGTGTACCCATTCTGCAGGTGGTAGCTCATCCTTCTGTGCCTTCTTTGTTCAGCCTTTGCCCAAGCTGTATTTTTCCACTAGGCGTGGGACTTGGGAGGTGTTGGAAAGCTTATTTTGTGCTACCAAGGGTCTTGAAGTCAGTCCCCTCAACAGCTATCCCATGTGGCTGGTCAGACTGGGCTCTGCTGCAGTGTATTTACTAATAAAGGTGTTAGATTGTATTCTCCACTGACGTCCCGACTCTTCATTTTTGGGAAGGCCGAGAGGTGGTCGCGAGTGACCCGGGTGGCCCGTTTTGGGTCACTTCCTTCAGATGGCGCCCGAACAGGGACTCCATCGGGCTGACCCATCTCACCCGGAATCGGGTGTAGAGGACGGGGTCGCGTCCAGTCGGATCGGGGATCCCCACATGATAGAGCTTGGTTCTCGCGGCTGCTCCGCCTGCCTGATCGGCCGGTGCCTCACCCAGCAGTTATCCCGGCTGGGGTCCTGAAAAGGCGAAACCCTTGGATTCGACCATTTGGTCCGAAGAGTCGGTGGTGGAGAATAACTTGGCTCGACCTGTGTGCACCAGGTGAGTTTGATTAGCCTTTTTGGTAGGTATGGCGCCATCTTGAATAATTTTGAATATGGTCTGAGGGTTCCTCGTTTGTTTGAGCTTGGTGGGTCTGCGGACCCTTGAGATACGGAGTGTTCGCGGACACTCTGCTAGACCACCTGCTGAATTTGGTCTACTCTTGAAAAGGCCTGGGGCTAGAGCCTGTCTCCTTGTTTTGGTACAGTCTTCGGACTGTCTTGTTTTGGTTCAGTCTTCGGACTGTCTTGTTTTGGTACAGTCTTCGGACTGTCTTGTTTTGGTACACTCTTCGGACTGTCTTGTTTTGGTGCAGTCTACGGGCGGCCTGTTGGATTCCCTTTCTTTGGTGTGTTGTTTGGTTCGTGTGAGTAGTGTATGTGTCTGTATTAGGATGCCTTGTCTGAGTAAATTGTGGTGTGTGGGGTGCCGCTGTTGTTCTGCCGAAGCTCGGCTGGAAGAGAGGCAACCTGCGCCTCTGCAAGGCACCCCGAACTTTGACATGTACGTGAAGCACGGCCTTGGCCCTATTCTGTTTAGTACATTATGGCACAAATATACGAGGGACAATGCCGAGCTTCAGTGGCCACCGATAGGTACCTTTGATGAACAGAAATTGAACTATCTGCAGGATAAATTGTTTGCCCGAAGAAGTAAGCAGCCGATGTTTGATTCCCTCCAGGTATGGCAGAAGGAAGCTAGGCAAAGGCGCATGCGGGCGGAGAAGGAGGCCAAGAAATGGAAAACGCAAATGGTAACTCAGAAAGCAGTAGCCTATGATAGAGAGAAAATAGAAAAAGGTATAGAGTGTGCTGATAGGAAGTTTCGATTACAATGTGATAAGTCCTATGTTGCCCGAGAGGAAGATGACGCATTTATGGATGAACTGTTAGAAACTCGGCCCCCACCTCCCTATGCCCCGAAGAGGGTATACCCTGTTGTTTCCGACATCTCAGTCTTCTGCTCCTCCTGTTTCTACATCTGGCCCTGGTACCTCTGATCCGGCTGCTTCCGCTACGGCCCCGCCTGTTTCCTCCCTGGGTCGCAAGCTGCGAGTGCAGTATCTGCGGGTCCTTCTTCTGTATCTGCTGTCCCCGCTCATGTTTCTCCCCCTTCTCTCACACCTTCAATGCAGTCATTGCTAACACTACTGCCCGTCCCTTCATCTATTGTGTCTTTCCCAGACATTTCATCCCCGGCATCGTTGTATGCTGGGACACCAGTGCGTGGGTTGGATGAGGGGAATTGGGCTGCGGCACGGGAACGAATGGGGTGGTTGCTGATTCGATCCAATGTGGGAAATGAGGAAAAACAAATGGTCGCCAACCAGGCTGCGCAGTGGGCACGGAGTCCGATCTACAGTGTAGAGGACGTGTGGAGTGTGTGGAAGGATTTCGAGCCGTTTGTGCAGCAGCATGCCCTCAAGCATATGTCGGCTACATTGATAGGTTTGTGGGAACAGTGTTTTGGTGGTGTAGCACCCCAAATAATTTATGACATTCGAGACCATGTATACGCTGCTGATATGGCCCCTAACGATGTTTTTAGTAATGTGGCAACGATGATTGGTTATCGGGGTAGGCTGCATCAGAAAACACCGACAACTGTGTCCCAATTCCCAATGAGGGAGGTGCATCCTATTTTCCATCCCGAGATCCCAGAACTGCGTAATGTGCAGGATACTGTAGTTCAACAACAATAGGTTTACACTCCATGGAAAAGGAGTGAGGTGCTCACCCTTAAGAGTCAGCTGCCGGACCCTAGGAAAAATCCAACTGCATATTACAAAGAATTAACGGAGGCCGCCTCATCGACGGTGATGACACTGGCAGATATTGAGATGTTTTTCGGGTTGTTGGTGCCAGTGGACATATGGAGGCAGGTGCATACGAAGGACCATGTTGTAGAGTTGGGTGGCACTTGGAATGAGATTAGGGTGTTGGATAATGAGCGAAAGCCTGGTGAAAAGCCTAAGGCTGAGATACTAGCTTTGCTGAGTCGTATCATTACTTACATGCATTCTCTCATCCCACCCAGACGAATAGATTGGGATAAGTTAGTGGCATGTCGTCAGAAAAAGGATGAAAGTGTTTCAAATTTTTTCACTCGGTTGGAAGCGGTGTTTCTGGATTTTAGTGGACAAGATTTGTCGGTGGAAGGCGGTGTTCGGTTGTTTGTTAACAGATTTGTCACAAACTTGCTTCCTGATATCGCAGCTCGGTTGCAGGCTTCTGAGAGCACCTGGACTACCGCCTCCCCTTCAGTGATATTGAGTATGGCTCAGTACTATGAGCATAGGGAAAACGAGGAGAAGGAAAAGGTGGAGAAAAAGAATAAGGAGTTGAAGATTATGGTACTAATGCAACAGGCAGCACGGGGGTCTGGTAGAGGACGCGGCACTTCTCCGGTTCAACGGGGACATGGCACTGCCCACAGGTGGCATTCCGGTGGGGCCGAACCAGTGCGCGTATTGTAGGAGGGAGGGAGTGTCCGGACTTGTTGCAGAAGGTCGCGGCCCCCAGAGGTCGGGGTCGTGGCCGGGGTCGTGGCGAGAATGGTCGTGAGGAGGTCCAGGCTGGTACATACTCGGGGGTCGCTCCGATCAGAAATATTTTGATGACCCTCGGGGACGGCAGTACTGTCACGATGATTATGAATTGGACAAGATGTCACAGATGTCCTATAACTAGGACAGCCAGGGACAGGGTGAGGGACCAGTTCAAATACCTGTAGATCAGCGTGGTCCTTACGTCCCGGCGGATTTGCATGGTTCGGCCAAGAAATGTTTAGTGGATACAGGTGCAATGAATAGCTCTTTTTCTCATTCACTGGTCCCCGGGGCAGCTCTGTCTGGCCATAACAATGTTTCGGTAGGTTTTTCAGGCGTACCGGTTGTGAGCCCCATTTCTGAACCCCTTGCTTTGACTATTGGCCCTTTCACTGTGGACATGCCATTCTTGTTGACAACGAATTGTGGAGAAAATCTAATGGGATTAGATTTGTTGAAAAAGTTGCATGCTAAGATTTCATGTTCTCCAGATGGCGTTTATATGACAATAGAACCAAATGTGGCCAGTACCAAACAGTGTTTTTCAAAAGACGCACCGCTCCCTACTGAATTTTACAGATGTGCCACCCACGTTGTGGGCAACAGGAGATAAGGACGTGGGGTTGTTGCAGATACCACCGGTCTCTATTGCGATTAAAGACAATGCTGTGCTGCCTCGTATTCCCCAGTACAAAATACCGCAGGTGGGGGAACGGGCTTTGTTGCAGATTATACAGGATTTGATTAAATAGGGGGTGGTTGAGGAGACAGTTGCCAATGTGTGTAATAGCCCTATTCTCCCCAGCCTCAAAAAGACACCCTCGGATTCTGCTGTTGCTCATCCTGATGTCTATCGTTTTGTGATTGATTTGCGGGAGGTTAACAAAATAGTGGTCCCTCAGTTCCCGGCGGTACCCGACATTGCTGCTCTTTTAACAATGATTCCTTCCACAGCCAAATTCTTTTCTGTGATTGACTTGAAAAATGCTTGCTTTAGCATCCCAATTCATCCGAATAGCCGGCACCTTTTTGGTTTGACCCTAGCGGGCCGGAGTTTCCAATTCTGTCGAGCTCCTCAGGGGTATACTGAAGTCCTAGTATATATAGTCACGCCCGGAAAGGTCAGTTGGATTCCCTCTCTCTTCCCTCAGGTAACATATTATTGCAATATGTGGATGACCTGTTGGTAGCCTCCGATACTGAAGAGGGTTGCAAAGATGCCACAGTCAAATTGCTGCTACATTTGGCACAGCATGGACATACAGTGTCCCTTTCAAAATTCCAATATTGTCGACAGGAGGTCACCTATTTAGGTCACCTACTGTTGAAGGAGGGAAGGAGGCTAACACCTGAACGAGTTGATGCCATTGTTAAGATGCCCTTCCCCAAGACTCAGAGGGATGTGCATGCTTTCATAGGCATTACCTCGTATTGTCGTCACTGGATACCTGGTTACTCTTTACTAACAAAGCCTTTACTCCATCTAACCACTAAAGACGTGCATGAACCTTTGCCCTGGACGCATGAATGTCAGCAAGCTTTTGAGCAATTAAAAGTCGCGCTTTGCTCTGCACCTGTGCTTGGTACGCCTGATTATCAGAAGCCTTTCGTGTTGTACGTACACGAAACGGCTGGATGTGCGCTTTCTGTGTTAACACAAGCCTTTGGAGGTAAGAAGAGGCCGTGTGTTTATTTCTCTGCCCTTCTTGACACTGTCGCCAGAGCCCTCCCGAGCTGTTTGAGAGCTGCCGTGGCTGTCTCTATTCGACAATCGG
This sequence comes from Calotriton arnoldi, assembly GCA_963921515.1. Lineage (NCBI taxonomy): Eukaryota > Metazoa > Chordata > Amphibia > Caudata > Salamandridae > Calotriton > Calotriton arnoldi. Next base: position 607,946 of record CAWUFW010008447.1, on the reverse strand, counting down.
CAGAGCTCGTCCTCAATACTGATCTTACAGTAATGGTGCCCCATGCTGTGGACACACTTCTGAACAAGACAAAGATGCAGCACCTTACCAGTGCTTGTCTGACTGGTTATGAATTGACTTTGTTTGTGCCACACATTACAATAAAAAGATGTGCCACTCTGAATCCAGCCACGTTACTACCCCTTCCTTCGGAAAAAGAGGACACAGATGTCCATGATTGTTTATTTCGGACAGAAGAAGAGACAAAGGGACGGGTAGACCTGACTGACATTCCCCTATCTGACCCGCAAGGGGAACTATATGTCGATGGCTCTTGTTTCAAATTGTCAGATGACACCACCACCGCAGCATATGCTATTACTAAGCTCTGCACTGTAGTTGAGACATCACGTGTTCCCTACCAATCGGCACAAGCTGCGGAGCTGGTTGCTCTTTTGCGAGTGTGTGAGTTAAGTGAGGGATTGGCTGTCAATATTTATACTGACAGCCAATACGCGTTTGGAGTAGCCCATAATTTTGGGTGGCTCTGGGCGGAGAGGGGATTCCTGACCTCACACGGCGCAAGGATACAACACGGCCCTCTGATACATAGGCTTTTGTCAGCCCTGGCACTTCCCAGAAGATTGGCGATAGTGAAGTGTGGTGCCCATAAAGCTATCACTGATGACGTGGGGAGGGGAAATGCGTTTGCAGACCAGACAGCTAAAGAGACAGCCAGGTCCAAGATGAAGAGAATGTTTGTGGCGGGCCAGCTTGATGGGTGCCTGAAGGTGGGATGTTTGAGGACACGATGGAAAACGTGAAAGAGATTCAGAGTGAGGCAACAGTTGAGGAGTTGGCAACGTGGCAGGAGAGTACGGGACGCTTAGATGAGGAGGGGTGCTGGACCGATAAATCGGAAAAGCAAAGATGGATGTTACCAGATGCATATGTATTCCCTGTAGTTACAATGGCACATGGTCCAGCCCACATCAGTGCGAAGGGGATGTGTAAGTTATTGGATCCCGTATGGCAGAATGACAATATCCCTAAAGTAGCAGCCCATCTAGTGAAGAACTGCATGGTTTGCCTGATACATAATCCTGGGAAAGGTACTTCTACACCTCCCGGTAATTTTGCTCCCCCCTCTTTCCCTTTCAAGGTTCTCCAGATGGATTACATCGAAGTGGAACGAGTTAACAACTTGAAATACGTACTGGTGGTTGTTTGCGCATTCAGTAAATGGATTGAGGCTTACCCCACTAAAGAGAACACAGCCATAGCGACGGCAAAGGCTCTTTTGAAGGAGTTTTTCCCGCGCTTCGGCTTCCCCCGTTTGATTTGGAGTGACGATGGAAGTCACTTCAATGCAAAGGTGATTCAGTTGGCATGCGACGGTCTACACATTAAGCAGAAGTTTCATGCAGCAAACCACCCCCAGTCGGCCGGTTTGGTTGAGAAGTACAATGGTACTCTCAAGTTGAAGCTGGCAAAGATCAGGGAGAGCACAGGATTGCAATGGCCGGATGCGCTACCCCTTGCCCTGTTATCCACGAGAGTGACAGCTCACTCTAGAACAGGGTTATCCCCACACAAAGTGGTTTTTGGGTGCCCCGCAAATGTGTGGAGCGTCCCCCGCCCACGCCATTTCTCTGATATTGAATTCCCGTTACTTGTAGATTACCTATGTGAGTTAACTAAAAATTTGCGTTCTATTCATCAACAGATACACAAGGCACTCCCGCCAATGCCTGAGGGGCCAGGGCACAGTATCCAGCCCGGTGAATACGTTTTGGTACGAAACTACCAGAGACAAGGGTGATTGGATCCGAGGTGGAAGGGGCCCCTGTTAGTCTTGCTCGCCACGCGGACAGCTGTGAAAGTGGAAGGACGGAAGAATTGGATCCACTCATCTCACTGTCGGCGAGTCCCGCTCCCTCTCCCTTACGACAAGTGGGTCCGTGAGGGCATAGGGGACCACGAGACGGAGAAGGTGCCTCGCTTTGTCCCTTTTTCTGATGCCCAATTGACCTGGAAGAGGAGAACGACGCAGCTTTGAATGACGCAGTGCCCCCAGAAATAAGGGCTGCCCAGGTTTCTCCTCCATCTGGTCCGAAGGAGCTAGAGTCTCAGTTCCCTGCCTCCCCTGAATTTAAGGTACATTTCCGAGACGAGGCAGTGCCTGGAGTGGCTAGGTACAATTTGCGTCCCCGGCGGAGGGACAGTGCACCCAAGGGACAGTCAGGTTAGTAGGGATGGACTTCTGGATGAAGAATAGGGTCCATGTACCTTGCCTATGGTACCAACAATAGATTAGGGAAAGGGAGATTGGTGCATTGTCTGAGACACTGGACAGGCTAAGTGGGGAGTGCCTTCCAAGGAGGGAAGGTGCCCTATCCTGAGCGAAGAGACAGAAAGGGTTGTGATCGTGCAGCCCCAACGCGAAGTGCTTGGTAGCACCATTGTTGATGGACATTAATCTACTTCTTTTTCCTTTTTTTTCCCTTTTCGTATACCTGGCGCCTTAGCACGGACTCTCCTCTGGTAGTTTGATATATGAAAATGTACCCCTTTGGTCGTATTGTTATGGAAGAGGAACAGCCTTTAGCGGCACCCCGTTTTGACCAACATCGTCCAACATGGTCGAGCTGGCCCACCAAGACTAAGATTGTGTTCCTAGTAATAGTTTTCGTTGCTTTGTTAGCAGTGTTGGGGATTATATGGTTCCTTGAAGAACGACATCCTGTGCATTCCCTGATTGGTACTACTACTGTTCCCCCTGAACATGTTTTTGTCACTTTGGCCCCTCATAAAGAAAGACATCGGCAAACATATGTGGATAATGTCTTCCTCCAAATGCTCCATCAGGCTCACCACACCACCAATGTCACCAATTGTTGGGTTTGTGGCTTACTCCCCTCAGTGATGCATAAGAATGACCTGTTACTGTCGCTGCCCTTCTCTTATTTAGCCAGCTGTGAAGCCTGGTTCCAGTTGTTCACCATGGTATATACCCATTATCATTCAGATGCAATGATTATAACATACCTTGATTATGAGGCTGTATTGGGTTATATAGCAACACACCAAGGATTTACCCCGGGGAGGGATGGGGCTGCTGATACTCTACATTGTGATGCTTGCATGAATATTTATGAAATAAAGAAAAATGTAGCATGGCTTCAGAATGAGATGATGGATTTCCAGGACTTTAACTTTACTGAGTATTTTAGATCCTTTCAGTTGCGCAATATCACCCAAGACAAAACTCTGCCAGTACCGGTAATGAATACAACAACTAGTTTTTGTGTTCGAGGTTTTGGACAGGTTCCAGTAGGAGTGAGTATCTGCAACTACACGTATGATTTGAACACGACTAATAGTCCACCACTGCTTCCTCCCCACAATGTGTACTTCGTTTGCGGGTCCCAGGCTTACGTATGGCTTCCCAGGGGGTGGTCCGGCGTGTGCTATGTGTCCTTTCTCTTGCCCCCTGTGTATATTGTGCCATCCAACTATCACAGAGATCACAGATTACAAAGCAGGAGTGTGTATCTGTCTTGAGTAAGAAGGGTCCTAGACTCTGAAGATATAGATCAGACTGACACTACTTTGCAGCAATTTACAGATGCCATGAAGGGTATTTTGCCATTTTGGGGCCCCATGCATAATAGCCGTAGTATACGCAGGCTTACAAGGGTTGTAGAAGGAGTTATTAACACCACAGCAGGAATACTGACCAACATTACAGCTGAACTCCAGGCAACAAGACTCATTGCTCTTCAAAACAGGTACGTTTTAGACGTCATCCTTGCTGATCGGGGTGGGGCCTGTCGCGTCATCGGTAGTAGTTGCTGTATTGTAAATACAGGACTACGCTCCGAATGTTTATGCAGCGAAACAACAGTTACACAGATTAGCATCTGACATCCATCAGGAGAATGGAACATGGCCATTGTCTGGGTGGTTCTGGAGTCTTGTAGCAACATGGGGCTGGAAAATACTCTTATTCTTAGTAGCCATTGCAGGTGTTATATTCACTTGTTGTCTGTGCATTAATTGTCTTCCCGCTTGTTGTACTTATTGCATACAAATGTTAACGCCCAAGATGAGAGTTCCAGAACAAACAGCTAAGCCCTCTGCCATGATGGTACAGGTTGTTCATGATTTGATGTCCATTGATGAAGGTATTTTTGAATATTGATATGTGTACCTATCTAACATTGCTGATGCTCATTCAACTGGTTCAATGGTTGTATATGTACCCCCATTTTCCCCTTCATTAGAATTGTAAAGACCCTTACCTGATAGCAACAATAAAATTAGCTATGAATGCTAAAAGGAGGGTCTGTTAGAATCGAATGCATCATTGCCCCGTCCCCCATGCCGTATATCATGTTATGTTACCATTCATGAAGCTATTTTATATTGATCGTTGTCGTAACTGTGTCTGACCCATTTTTATTAACGCTGTGCAGGCTAAAGTTAGCATCTGAGACGCCACTTTCTTCTCTCAGCAGCCGCCATGTTACACTATAAGCAAGGCCCGATCTCTGTGCCCCCGCTCTCTGCTTGCCTCAGCAGAAAGCTGCTGTTCAGTTGTTCCCTCTTATCATACTCAAGGTTGAAACCCAGATGTACTAAATGAATAGTTTATTCTGCCTTCGCATGCCTATCCCTGGTCGTAGTTGTGCTCCCACACTGGAGAGAGCTGAGACTGAGCAAGATGACCTTGGGAGCCTGATAACGTGTACCCATTCTGCAGGTGGTAGCTCATCCTTCTGTGCCTTCTTTGTTCAGCCTTTGCTCAAGCTGTATTTTTCCACTAGGGGTGGGACTTGGGAGGTGTTGGAAAGCGTATTTTGTGTTACCAAGGGTCCTGAAGTCAGTCCCCTTGACAGCTATCCCATGAGGCTGGTCAGACTGGGCTCCTCTGCAGTGTATTTACTAATAAAGGTGTTAGATTGTATTCTCCACTGACGTCCCGACTCTTCATTTTTGGGAAGGTCGAGAGGTGGTCGCGAGTGACCAGGGTGGCCCGTTTCAGGTCACTTCCTTCACTGTCACTCACTCATCCATCAACAAACTCCTTCATCCACCCACTCATCCATCCCTTCTATCACCCTTCCAATCTTTCTTTCAGCCTTTCTAAATTCCATTTATTATTACTTCCTTCTCTCAATTTTCTATCTTCCCATCTTTCGTTCTTCTTAATTCCCGCTTGCTCTTCTATTGAAGCTTGCATTCCTTTATAGTGTTAATTATGAGCCTCTGTCTGCAGAGTTGCATGCAGAAGAGGCCCGGAAAGGTCCCTATCCCGACTGTAGCTGCTAAAGCAGGGGGTTCACAACGCCCCTGGGTATCAGCACACTGTAGATTTGAACACCACAAGCATCATTACATGGAAAGTGAATAGTATGATGGTGGTTACTGAGAACATCTTGGGTGTGCCGAAATAAAATTCCAGAGTGGTGGCTGCGCTGTTGAATGAGCGAGTCCTTGCTTTTTGAGGATATTTCTTGGTTTCTAGAGTTACATTTTGCACACTTTTAGGATTGTTTTTTGAAAATGGTTGGCAACCTTCATTAATGTGCTAAAAGTGATGATAAATCGCTTTCGTGGAACATATAATTAATTGGCAATGTACCTACTTTTTAAAAATATTTTTCTCTCGTTTGAATAATGCTGACATGTGGATGGTGACTAAGGAAAAGCAGGGCACATTGATGTCATGCACCTAAAGGAGGCAGGGCACGTGGTAAAGGTCATTGTGCAAGTTATCTGCGGGACAGGCTTCACTTTGAACTTTTACGTTTGTTGAAGGGTTGTTTTTACACATCAGCATTTAACAAAAAATCATGCCACTTATCCATGCGACTCGGCCGGTTCTAGGATTTCTGGGGCCCTGGGCATAAAGGGAAAGTGTGAGGCCACTCTAATTTGCATAGACTTGACCCATTCAGGGCTGTCTGCATCTGAATAGATGCCCCTCCTCCTGAAACTGCAGTCCCTACCTCTCAGCCACTTTCAAGCACCTCTTAACAGCTCATCAAGGGCTGAAGGTGTGAGGGTTGCTTATCATCATACTTCCAAGGAGCTAACAACAGCAGGGCAATTGCCATCCCCCTTTGCCTCTGCGTGGGTGGGGGGTGGAGGCCTAATTGCCGACAAACCTGAGTTTGAATCTGTGAATGGGGAGGGGGGCCCCCTCCCCTCGGGTTCCGCTAGCTACACCATAGCAGTGAAGCCAGGGGAGGGGGCCTCCTAAGGTGGTGCACTTGCAAGATCTCACCTTTCATGCCGTAGTCTGACTGTCCTACTGGTGCAGGGCCCCATGTTGAAGGGCTGACTACGGGGCCCTGGGCAGCTGCCCACATTGCCCATGCCTAGCGCTGGCCCTGACACGAGTGGTTCAAGGCATTTAATAAATTCTGGAGTCATGTTAGAAGCACAGACACGTGATTGGTGCTGTCATGAATACAGGCCATGCTAATAGCCCTTTGAGTTGTCAAGGCTTTTTGAAAAGCAGTAATGCCCCATAGGATTTCATAATATGCAGGAATCTCATACCTCTTTTACAAGTAACATTGAGACTGTGTTTCACTCCTGTTGCAAGAGGTGGACTAGAAGATCTGTGTGATTAGACAGCAAAGTGAAATATAAATATGGTACCACAATTTTGGAGACAATACGGGAACAGTCATTTTAGGGTTATTTGCATAAACCCAAACATCTGCTCAAGGGAGAAAGAGTCTGTGTGTCAGTCGAAATGCATAGGGCCAGATTCACGTTATTTAGACTTGGAAATCAGGGGCCATAATATAGAAGTGCCTCGGGGGCGCACTGGGCATTTGCGCCCGCTTTGCATGCCCCTGGGGCACTTTGGTATTACAGAATGGGCTGCAGGTGCTTGTGTGGCCCCTTTTGTTATGCTGAAAGTGCTGGTGCACATACAGCCCCAGTGCTTCCTCAAGAGGGTGTTCCCTCATTTGCATGGGGGAGTGGCCCCATGCAAATGAGGGAATCCTTTTCCCTCTGATCCGCGCCGTATTATAGATGCGGGCCCAGAGGCTAAGAAGCAGTTAGGGGTGCACTGACAGAGCACCACCTAAAGGGTGGTGCACTGTTAGTGCGCCCCCCTGGCAGCATCCCTCTGGAGGGGGAAAGGGGGTCCTATGGACCCCAGACATCCCCATGCAGGCGGATGCAGTTAGTCACTGCACCCTCCCGCAAGAGGATCTCTGATCCCCTTTAGTGTACAAGCGGGCTGCCGCATGCAGTGTGAAAACACTGGGTGGCTTCAAAGCAGCTGCTCCATTTTTCACATGAACGCGCTGCCCCCAGGGCAGCGAGTTCACAACTGCCCTGGGAGCAGCGCATTTGTGCTAATATGGTGCATTTTACTGGTTAGAGCTGGGCGCACCTTTTGAAAGGTGCTCCCAGCGCTAACTAGGAAAAAGCGCTGCATAGATAATACGGCCCCTGGTGTACAATTGTTAATGGCGGGATATGTGGCTACTAGACAGTCACAAAAGGCAACTCAGCAGTCATAAATCTATTTGCTCCTATATAATTAAACATCACAACTGTGTATATTCACATGGGAGTAAGTCCCAAGTGGTAGAACCAAGGCAATATTTGTCTTTTGCGTTTGTGAGCAATCCCTGTCTCCTCTCTGATACTTTCTGCCCTGGAAATGGTTAAACATTTGCTTCTGCAAAGAACTGGGTTAAAGTCCCTTGCCCCCAAACTTTGTGTGCATAAACATTTTTTGTCCTCTTTGGGAAATAAAATGTTCAATTGCATATATTCGGGATGCCTCCTCCTGTGCGGAATTGCAGCCTATGCACAACTGTGAACTTGGAAAATGAAACCCCCAAAATGTGTCAGTCACATGGCATTGCCCTTAGTATTCCTGGAAATCTAAGGGCCTGCCTCACAAAGGTAAAGTTACACTTTTGTGTAAG